>PVIY010011060.1:0-66569 GCA_004026745.1 Myrmecophaga tridactyla | reverse complement strand
TTTGAGTTTTCAGGTGTAGAGTTTATTATATTCTAAGGAATGAAGTACAAACGTGTATTATTACCACCAAAGAAAAGCACTGCAATAATTAATGATTATTATGAATGTAGTTAATCTACAAAAACAATTACTCGGCATTTTCAAAGAGTCAAATAAGGAAATAGATTGATGATTCTTATGAATATTAATGAAGTGTTGAATAGACAACTCGGATAGGAAGAGCATATTCTTTTTTGAACCAAAGCATGTTTACAAAATTTAAATAACAATAAAAGGCCAAATAATTGAAATGAGAAGAAATCATAATTTTAATCTTTGTAAAATTGTTTGACATAGTATTTATAACATTAAACCAAATAGTATTGAAGTACAATATTTAGGATCTCATCATCTTATTCCTCTTATGTTGAAAAGTCTTTCAAAAACAAGTCCTATTTGGAGGCTTCATGACTTTTAAGGATGAACTGAAGTAGAATGTCACCTTTTTCACCTCCAAATTTGTATGAAGAGGAAAATTTCTCCAATCATTCCAACAGTACCCAGCATAAATATTTGATCCAAATGTTATGAAGAAAATAAAGAATACTCCATACATTTTTTTTTCACAAATCAAACTCAGAGCAACAGACATCACAAGACAATTTTAAGAAGTCCAATTACTCATAATTTGGGGTTGATGGAGGTTAAATACAGCTTTTCATTTTTAAAGTTCACTGGTTCACAAAATGTGGTGCCTGGACCAGCAGGCCGTCATCACTTGAAAACATGTTAGAAGTGCAAATTCTTGGGCTCCACCCCAGAGAATAGAGGTAGAAACTGTGGTTGTGGAATCCAGAGCCAGAGTTGTAAGGGCCCCGTCGGTGCTGTGGCCTCATGGTGAGCTCTGAGCTTCACAGTTTTGGACTGTGAACCATTCTCAGTGGCTGAAAAGGAAGGATTTTTGAAAGTGGCCCACACTATTAATTCAAAACACCAAATTCCTTCTACAACAGAAATTACCGAAAAAGTTGTTTCTAAATTTCTTTCTGCAGGATGCCAAAGGTTACTGAGATTAGTAAATGTGTGAGTTAAAAGCAGGTATGTTTTAGTGTAACAAATGTGCAGTGTAGTGATGGCAAGTGCAATCTAGCCGTTGCTCTTAAAATACTGCTTTGGCACAATTATCTCAAACTTTAAAAATCTGACCTATCAAGTTAATAACAAAATGGTAACCATAATGAAAATTTTTATATAATTTCAAATTTATTCTTTTCATCTAGGGGTTTATTTCCTGATAGTGAAATTTCACTTCAGTTGACTATCAGCTTTTACAATAGGCTATTCTCCATTGTGCCAAAAGATATATTTGGTGCACTTTGAGTTTAAAATTATAGTTCCCTTAAAAATAATAATCCAGAAAGATATCCCCCTTTTGCATCCATTTTGTAGGCCCCTTTATTCTGTTCTGCTTCCTTACCTGTTTTCCTCATAGTATATTTTGTAATTAAAAATTATTCTTTTATTCGTTAATTTGTCTCTTGTTCTTGACAGTCAACTCTGTAAGGCAGAGATATGTTTGCTCTCATATCCTTAATGTTTAGAACAGCGCCTGGTTCAGAGTTGGCACTCAGTATTTGTTGAATGAATGAATAAACACAGTAATACATTAATATAGTCAATCAAAATGTATTTGAGTGCTTGGTGTAGGAGTCAAATGCCTAAGCACATGGTAAGTGCTCAATAAATTGTCCTTAGTAATAATTAGTTTCCAATTCCTCAATATGTAAAACAAGGGGTTAAACTAGCTCTAGCATTTTCCAACTGAAGGACTCTCACACGCCAATTCTCCAGACATGAATCCTTCTGTGGACGATGCAAACATGAATACTGGTATTTGTTACTGATAGCTCAATTTCTCATTCCAGCTGCCAGCTCTTTCATTATCTTGAAGTTGTATCCACTCTTCTCCCTTCCTAAGAACTTTGTTTATACCCCTTGTGAATATGTATAGAGAGCTACCATTTAACATAGCTGAGTATGATGACCCACAATTTCTCCCCCGCCCCCTTAAATTATAAGCTTGGTGAAAGCAAAGAGAGTGTGGACTGACTTAGTTTTGTATCGACTGATGTCTAGTACATTGCCATGTTGAACAAACAGAAAGGAAGAATTCACATTGGCAGTTTCAAAAATCCATGCCAGTATTATTTTCTCTTGTGCCTTTTACCCTATTGTTGTTGGCCATGGTGAGCAGAGAGAATCATACAGCAGCAAAGACATCTGAAACTGCGAGGAACAGGTATTCTGACAACTAGGTGAGGCATAGAGAATAAGACTTCAGAAGCCCCACGGACATGAAAGGAATCAATGAATTCTGAGTAGGTAAACTAGTAAATGAACCTCCTATGGGATCAGGTTAAAGTCTGATTAAAGTTGCCAGCCCTGTCTTTCAAACATATCCATAGCCAACTAGATGTGTAAAACTAAAAGCTTGCTAAGCACCAGAAAATATAATGAAGAGTGGTGTGCAATCTGAAGCCCCCCTTGGTAGGCTCTCCTTCATAGTTTGCAGCAGGGGCATGTGAAGACAAGGTTTCTGCTCTATGCTCTGACACTTATTAGCTGTGAATTTTTGCTCAGCATGATTTAGATTCATGAAGTGAAGCTTCTTGTATAGCATATCCCCAACATCCTCATTTGACTTCTTTAGGACCCAATTTTTTGAAGAGTTTACTCTAGATTTTCTTTCTTTCTTTTATTCATTCAACAAACTTTTTGGAACCTTTTTGAAAGATACTGCAGTGTAGTTTAGCAGTTAAGAGCATGGCTTCTGGTGTCAGATTGCATGTTTTCAAATCTTGATGAACCACTGATTAAATACGTGAACCTGAGAAATTGCATTTCTATACTTCAGGGCCCTGATCCATAAACTGGGCTTAAAACAAAGCAAACCAAAAGAAGAATCCTGTGATTGACAGTAAGGTTAGAAAAGTTGGATCACAAAAAGTACATAAACAGTATCTGGACATAGTTAAGAGATCAGTAAAGGTCAGTTCTCATTACATACCTGGGAGAGACTCCCAGAGCACGTGTGTCCTACAGCTTAAAATCTCAGCAGGGGCAGAGAGCTCAGATAAGAAAACTAACAATTATACTATAGGGTAATAGTACTAAATACAAGGTCCAAAACAGCACAATGAGGGGTAGCAGAATTCACTTTATAAAGGTCAACACACTTTTCTAAGATGAACAACCACTTGAGTGTTAAAGGACACAGAGATATATTCCTGACATGAGTGAGAGGAGGTAATCAGTGGCAGAGGGATTGACTTCAGCAATGAAGACCAAGAGATTTTACCGGCTGTGCTACCTTTCGGAAACTGACCTAAAGCTGTTTTAGCACAAATCTCTGTGCTGCAATCCCCCACCTGTAAAGTGGACTTTGTAACCCTTTACCGACATCATTGGAACTTTTAAACATTACTGAGAAAAGTATTTATAAATAATAATGAAATAATGCATCGTTTAGAACCAATGAGAATTTAGAAGTTAGATCGGGGTCAAATTATGGCTCTATGTCTATGAATTTAGGCTAGTTATCTAACATCCTAGGGTCTCATTCTCCACTGATGAAATAAATGTAATAAAATCAACTTCACAAGCATTGTGAGAAAGCACCTAGTGAAGGCTCTGTAATCATTGGCTTTACTCCTTTCCATTGAAAATATGCAAAAGAAAGATGGTTTCAAATGCAAGACAGTTGACAAGATTGTTTATTAAGGCAATCATTTATCTCATCTTGGTAAAACCGACTTAAAAATATGGCTTCCAGATACCTTTTGTAGTGTTTTAATTACAGGGGTTGGAAGTTAATCAGGGAAGACAGAGCAGAAAGGAAAAAAGAGAAGAAAAGGAAGCAGCACCAACAGAAGGAGAAAGGGGAGTACACAGGATTAGCAACATATCTTGTTCCACTTTTGCTTATGTAATAACTTTTACTGGCATTTCATCATGCTGTGATGAAAATATTATAAATGGTTTTCAGAGTTTTGGGGGCTCTTCCAAACTACAGTGACCGCAGTCAAAATAGATCCTTTGTCTATTTTGGTCACCTCATCCTCATCTTTTAGAAGACCTTATTGCCAAGAATGTGTCAGTAGCAAGCTCAGAGCTCTTTGAAAACTACACATTTCCATTTAAAGTAAAAGACAAAATGCACTAAGGGAAGCTATAAAATATATAACACTTAGTCCAGATGCCCTGCCCTATTTGCTGTCACACTGATACCTACTGTCTACCAGACTCATCCACATTTTTCTGGGACATTGAAACAAGGCATAACTCCTCTATGTCCCTTCATGTACAGTATTATTTCCATCATAATGAAGTTAATTGCTGAAATAGAAGTGATAGACAGCCCAGCTGTAATCTGCTATCTTGATAAAGAAAGCAGTTTTATAATATCTCTTAGTGGCTTAATCATTATATTCCATTTCTCCTCTTCTATCCGGTCCATAGACAGCCTTTCTCCTAAACTATGCCAAGAGATATTGGTATCACAAGATAGCAGGCTCAGCTGCAAATAACTTGCTACAATACCTTCATTTTTATCATAGCAGTGATTTTACAGCCTCTCCTCTTTCCTGGAAGTGGATGTACAGCCCCAGTGTTGTGCTTAGTTAAAAATAATTGTGGAATGAGCTAAAGTGAAGAAAGTAGAAGGTGTGATTTGCATGCACAGAATTCTTTTGAGGCACCAAAACTTGTGGATGAGGACAGCACTCCCTCTATCGAGTATTTCTCTGCAAACCAACCCAATAAACTGGAAAATTCACTTTCAAAATAATAATAATAGCAAGAATTGTATCTGAGGCAAAAAAAAAAACCAGAAAAAGCTTTGGCTAAATCTCTTTCTTTAGATTTTTTTCTTCTTTGGCTATGTTTGTCAGCTTTCTG
Organism: Myrmecophaga tridactyla; assembly: GCA_004026745.1. NCBI lineage: Eukaryota > Metazoa > Chordata > Mammalia > Pilosa > Myrmecophagidae > Myrmecophaga > Myrmecophaga tridactyla. Next base: position 61,634 of record PVIY010011060.1, on the reverse strand, counting down.
ACTAGTCTTAGTGGCAGACAATTAGCACAAATCGCTTCCTATTCAGATGAGATATCACCGTAGTAGAAAGCACAAGGAAAAGAGAAAAATGTTCGACGGTGGGGGCTAGGATGGTGAATTACTGCAGATATAACAGCTCAGGCAGCTTGTTATTTTGAAGGGTCCCTAGACACGACAGGATAGTCAAACAAAGGATATCCTTTTTCTTGCTTAATTAACAACTCGAAGATAAATAATTTTCCTCTTAAGCTCAAATCAGAATCAGGCAAAAACCCCTGTGTCCTTTGACTTTTCAAAGCTGTTGCATGAAGCATCACAGATGGCTATTTTTTTTTTACCTCCTTCTGATTTATTAACTTAAGATAAATGGCTTTGCTATCATAACCTGTCAGTGCCATGCAGTGAAAACGAAGTCAGTGGCATAACCGCATACAGAGTCGCTCAGTGTAGTCAGCCTTAGACACTGGAGTCAAATCTTCACTAACTCCACCACCTCCCTCTACAGAAAATAACCCATCAGCACGTTTCTCCTTCATTAATTTTCTAAAGCCGTCTGTCTTTGCAGAGTGTCTGATGAAGCTGAGCATGATGTATGTAATGAAGAATCCTGCCCACCTTATGCATAAAAAAGCAAGAAAACGTAGGACTGGCTGGTTCCAGCAATGTTGTATACGGCAACTTCAGCAGCCTCGACTGGCAAAGCTGCCCACTGAGGAAGAATCAAGGAAAAGGAGTGTCTATTCTCCCAATTTTTCAGTTCTTCAAATTTAGCATCACCTGCCAAGTCAGCAGTGAGGCCCAACTTGTTAGTCATAGCAGAAATAAAATAGAAGGTAACTCTCCCTTTAAGATAACAGTTCATGCCAAGCCTTATTTTCTTCTTTCAATAAATTGAACACATTCACATCAATACACATCAGTCTTTCTGGATTCAGCAGAAAAAGACAAAAGCCAGGAGGGTGTTCAGGCAAAAATAGATGATTTTGTTGAGGTTCCTACTGAAACATGTAGATGAATTCCTATAAGCCCATGGATGGCATTTGCAATATTTATAGAACTGTTTGTAGTAACCCAATCTCAATAGTTCATATCTGGAGGTTTGGTGGGGTCTTTTCTGTTTGTTTTTTTTTTTTTTTTTTTTGGTTTTTTTGCTTTTTTACTCGCTATGGAGTTTGGTCCTTTTTCTTGTCTTGTTCATAACTGGTTATCATGAAATGTTATCTATATAAGAGGACTGCCAGACTAAACACAGCTATTTTTTTTTCCTTTATCACCTGCAATTTCTGAGGCCATCTGAGAAGGAGGTGAGCCAGAGGCTCTTAGCTAACCTGGGAATAGTGTGTAAAAGGGCCACATGTTCCCTTTTAAGACAGGTATCCCTTTTTCAGAGAAATGGGTGCCATCTACAGTCAATTCATTCACAGTGAGGGTTTCATAGCCTATATTCACCTCTGGTAATTTTCCAAATCTGTCACAGAAATGATCTAGATAATGAGCCGAGAGAGAAACAGCCCACTCTGGCTTGTCTGACTTCCCTGACAGTCTATCAACAGGATTGACCCTAACTCAGTATAAAGGATGCTATTCTTCACATCGAAAATACATCGCCACTTGTATCATCAGTTCTAAGGCAGCACAAGCAGCAGGAAGGATTAATTTTTACCTGTGGCACAGGTTTCCAGAGGCACCTTAACTTTCTTAATCTTGGTTGCACTGGCTGATGACCAGGTGTGTAATAAGATTTCAATGCTGAGAAAATATCTGGCCTGAGGCTCCTGGTAGAGTCAATAGCATGAGCGCCCCTTTGATGCTGACTAAGGCAATGAAGTAAAATTTAGAAGCCCTGTCAACAGTTGGTTGCTTTATTCTTGAATCTGCCCTTATGAGTAATAAGTGACAAACAATAAATGACAAGTCGCTTGAGGTTCACTTTGCCCTTCAGTTAATCATTATACAGTTAATAATGCATGCAAAAGTGTTTTGAAAGCTGTACAATGCCTTACAAACGGTAGGTACTGTGGATATTAATTTGAGAGAGAAAAAAATCACTCAATTAATGCATTCTTCAATATAAGGTTAACCACAGTACTGATTAGTCTGCTAGGGATAGCATCATCTTTAGCTCGGGTTAAGAGCATTGACTCTGAAGTCAGACTGCCTGGGTTCAATTCCTGGGGCCTCCACTTCACTGGGTGATCTTAGGCTCTTTTCTTAACCTCTCTGTGCGTCAGTCTTCTCAGCTGTGAAGTGGTGCTAATTAAAGTGTCTGTCTCAAAGGACAGTTTAGAGTATTTAATAGTTGATATATCTAAAGTACTTAGAACATATTCTGACATAGTGCAAGTGCTTATTAAATTTGAGGTGTTATCATCATCAATTGTCATCATTCATCTGAGGTGACATTTGAAGTGTGAATGTCAGTGATGAGACTATTTGTGGGAGAGCATCGCTTTTACCTTGGGGTTTATTCCTATATGCTTTCTGGAATGGAGTAGCTGTATATATTACTACATTACCATGACATTTATTAACTTTTATTAATTATACCCACATGAGACACCTGAGGCCCAGACATGAACACTGTAGACAGTGACATAATTCTAGAATACCTTTTATCAGATAATGTAAAGCGCTTTCATTTCAAAACAAACAGTAGCTCAACTAGGAGCCTTCTGTAACTCTGGGTTCCCTAGTCAAGTTCTCTAGATCAGCAGCACTCATCCAAAAAGAATTTAAGCATGTGGAATCTCCACCTCTGACTTTGTGCTCTATGGTTAAAATAATCTGGCTTCCTTTGGCATTAAAGTCTTGATAATGTTCAGTGAATATTACATGGTTTCTTTCAATCAGCTATAATTACCCAATTTGGAATAAGTTAGAAATTCTTCTTGGCCCACGTTGCACTTAACCCAACTAATGCCATGTCTTTTCCTCATTTCGCTATGATTCGATCAAAACACTCTTTGGGGAAGCTGATTGATATATGTTCACACTCCTCCTGGTACATGACCGAGATAGAAAACCAAGCTGCTTTTTAAAAATCATGTTTTTGAATACTACATAAATCTCTAAAACATGGTCATGATTTGGTATTAAACGAAAAAATCAAGTAAAATTATAATACAACAAGTAATACTTATAATATTGTAAAAAATAATTTTTAATAGGAAATGTTCCTAACATAAACCTTAAAATGATGAAAGATCAATGAGTTTTAGGGTATGGATCATTTGTATTCTTTTCCTTACTCTTAACAATAACTTTAAAATTTCCTTTAATGGATATGAATTATCATTATCTGGAACGGAACACAAATATATGACATGACAGCTATAAAATATTTTTCCAGATTTAGTTCAGAGAGAATACAGAAGGGTGATGCCTAAATTCTCACATTTTAATTCTATTGGCTAATTCTTTTGGAAACTGATGAAAGTAATTGGCATAAGTACTATCAGGCCATTCTCTGGCATCAACAATTTAGTTTGACTGAGATCATCAGACCAACTACACATTTACTTCAAAGCATTCTAAGGAAATGGATCATAAAGAAAAATTAAAACTCTGCAGGAGAAAGATGGATTCTGAAAAGATCAGGATATTTAAAGAAGGTGGAAGGTACCATTTGGGATTTGGGGGAGCTTTTGGGTATTATTTGAATACCAGAAGAGGAAAACTTTAAAGGGGAAATGGAGAGTAATCTAAGAGAGTGAAGTTCATGTAAAAATAACCAAAAAGACTTGGTCTGCCTCAATCTTCCGTGCTTGCCATTTCTTACATTCCCTAATCATGCATAATACTAACATAATATATTCCTAGGACAAAAGATCCTGACTCTCCAGGCTATGCTTCATCCTTCCCTCCTCCTCAGTCAAGGACTGGGCTCTGGCTGGGTGCTCCACTCTGTTAGGTCTGCCCAAAGCCTTTCTCTCATACAACAGGGTATACCAAGGGCCACCCCAGATCACAAGCTCCTAGAAGGAAGAAGAATCTGCTCTCTTTCATGCTCTCTACTGTGCACTGACAGGTGCCATGGGTGTTGGGGAGCTTCAGGTAGTAGAAATTCTGAGCCATAAAGCAGTGGATTGCATACCTGGGAGTAAATGTGATAGCAATGATTTGAGATGTGAAAGCTGCAGGAAAGAAAACCAATGCCATACCATTAATCCCTTCCTTCAACTAACTGGTTGGGTCCCTACTATGTAGGAAGTATTGTGGTAGATGGTGTAGGGATTATAAAATGGATAAGGGCAGGCACTGCTTTTCATAAGGCAGAGTAAACTCCTAGAAGACCAATCCCCTCACAGATAACATGTATGAACTGGACAGAAATACAGAAGCCCATTACCTAAATGCTCTGGAGAGCAAAATAAAAGCTGTAAGTTTCAGAGTGGAACCCCCAAAAAAGGAACAGCATAGGGTGCATTTCCCATTTCTGCATTTTTAGCCTGAGAGTGATCTGCAGCCTGGGTGGAAGTGGGGGTGCTGAGTTCCCATAGAAACTGACCATCTTTCTGACTTGAAAAAGCACAGAGTCAGAGGCAGCTCCAGCTGCTGGCAAATGAGGGGGTGTCCTTAAAAGGAAAGAGTCTGAGCAGGGGAGACCCAGGTTCTGTGTGTAAAACCTGCTAAAGTACCTGACTGAACCCTGGATCCTGAATGCACAGAACAGATGGCAAATAGCCCAGATAAGAGAGGGGAAAAAAGACCTGCCTTAGATAAGACAGAACATACAGTCAGAGAAAGAGGGCTGAGATTTGCTCCTCCCATTTCTGTGTGGACAAGGGTAGAGAATGCTCCCTTCCCAAAGTAAGAGAATGGATGGCTTCCAAGAGACACAGTTCCAGGGATCGTGGTGCTTGTCATAAGGGGAAAAATGGCCTTCTTCCCTAGTGGAATGTCTGCTCATGTAGATTTGCTAATCTCCACGTGGTGCCTTTTTGATCAAGGGAAAAGAAATTTGAGAGAAAAGGTAGGGTAAAGATGGGGGCAGGTGTGGGCAAACCTGTACTCTTGGGGTTTGGCATTCCAAGGATGAATTAACTTCCTGAGAATAACTGGACTCCACGGAAGTTGGTCACACCCAAGCTGTTTTATTAATATCATCCCCAAGAAGGCTGCCATTGGGCAAGAGGATGGGTACTTCTAGTGGAAGAGACTAAGGGGTGAGGCAAGAAAAGCTTATGTTGGAATGTATCTTTTTACCTTGGGGAGTCCCCAGCAAGGGGCCCCCTGAAGAACACTCATATTTCCATAGAAGGAGAGAGCATAAAATGATCCCATGCCATAGGCATCACCAGCCAATAGAAATCTTACAGCAGCATCAGTTAACATAAAAGTCTTTTTTATCCCTTTCCTCATCTACTCCATAAGCTTCAACTCACCTGAGGATCAAGGCCTAAAATAAAACCATCTCAGCAAGAATACAACAACCTCTGCACCAGCCCCTGCTACAGACCCTTCAGCCAGAGCTTAGACCTGTCTCGAGGAAGGGGAAAAGCTTTTGTGAAGACAAGTAAGAGTGCCCAGTAGTTTAGGTTATCCTGAGGGCTGTCTCAGGTTCCCTGATAATAAACTACCTGGTACTGGAGCTTTCTCTCCCTTCACCAAGGAAAATCTGCTCTCCAATTCAATTTCTCATAGGACCAGGGACCCCAAAGTCTGTAGCTGCAGGGCTGCCAGCATTTCCCAATACTCTTCTAAGCACCTGGCACTTAAGCTGAGAATGCTTGATGCTTGAGCCCAAAATATTCATCACCCATGCAAAACTACTTGCACATTTGCCCTAATAAAAAGGAGAATGACAGAGTGTTTCCCTCTCCCTGGATCAGAGCCACATTGTGAATCTAGCAATATAGTTGCTTAAACATGCTTCTGTTTTGGCAGGATGCTGACAAAATTAAGACCCATGGATCTGCTGAAACTCCTGTCTCTGGGTTCTGATCTAACCAAGTGACACTTTTTGCCATTCTCAAACCCATTAAAATGACAGTAAGATGAAAATTTTAGGGGTATTCTGTAACGAATTGGGCTTTACTGAAATTTTTGTTGTTTTTTTTTTAACAGAAAGTAACTAGAAAACTATGAGATCCACCCAAGATGAAATGGGAGGTCTATAATAGCACAACAAAGGCCATAATTGGATAGAAATTAAAAGCATTTCATATTTGTGTCCTTCCCATATTCAGACTGCTTGCATGTTGATTTCTCTATATGGTTAATGCCAACAATAAACCCAGGAAATAGGAATTATTATTAGAATCATGTTACACATAAGGTGACTTTAATTGAGGGGATAGGGTATGTTTTTCTGCTTTTGGCTGCCCAGCAACTGAACCTCTTTTACATTTTTGGAGAATGCCCTGCCTTATTAGTGAGTCTTGCTGAGAGGCAAAGACCAACTTCCAATATAGAACCTGAAAACACCAAATAATTATTCTCTCATGTTCCCTAAGGTATTGCACTGGTATTAGAAATGCTTCCACCAATAGATGTATGTGTGTCTAAAGATACTCAGAAAGAGGGCCTGAGTTGGAAACTATTCCAGTTGAAAGCAGTAACAGGAGCCACACGTTGCAACCAGTTTCCAGAGGCAGGAATTTTAGTGGTTCCAGCAACAATTTTGGGTGCTCAGTGAGGTGGGGTTAGGTATATACACTAAGCAGTTGAATCACTGGTGATGGGAGATTTGGCTTCCTGTGTTTATTCTGTGTTTTGACTTTTAATATGGTATTTGGCTCCATGTGGTGGTAAACTCCATACCGATTCTCTGGCCCTCTTGGAGGTTCTGTTGGCCAGTGGTACCTTTAATACATTTGTTTCTGATTAAATCAGCTGATTTAATTAGTTATAGCAAATTAGTTCTGTTGCTAGGAACTAAGAAACTAGTCTGATTCAGAATGTTAAGTAAATGCTCTGTTGTGACGCCTAGAGTAAATGGTATAGTTGGAATTTATGGTTTTCACTAGTTCACATTGAATGATGGGGGTTGAAGAACAAGAAAGAATTCAGGATGACATGAAAGTTACTTAATTAGTTGATTTAAGATGAATGGTATGGAAGAAATAGCCACTAAGGGAGAAGCAAGGTCATAAATTCAATTTAGAACATTTTGAGTTTAAGATTGCTGCAGGAGAAAATATGAGAAAGCTCTAGAATTCTAACTTTCTCCTGAGAATCCTGTGAGAGATTTAAGATTAAGAAATAGAGAGAAGAGGCACTTTTCAACACCCACTATTTGCACCATTGGAACCTGCTCGAAATCGTCTGCGTCGGGGCTTTAGAAAGAAAAAGACAGACATATAAACAGAGTTGTCCAGTAAGCAATTTCCCTCTGAAAGGGGTATTATGCCTAGTTTGGCAGCTGTAGCAACTTCAGGTGTGGCATAGTGCCATGCCAGCAAAGAATTTCTCACTAAAGAGTGGCACCATCTTGCTTCGGAGCTGAAGTACTCATCCAACGTCGAGTTGTTGATGAGAACAGAAAGGGTACATGTATTTTCTGACTTTGAGACAGCCAAATCAAACACACTGAGGGTAGAATCATAGTTTAAAATAGTTTCTGGTATTTAAAATATCCTTTGCAGTCTCTCCTTACTTTCCACTCAAGTGCCTAAGCCAACCACCAATCATTGATTTAATAAATAACATTGTCTACTTTGGCCAGGACCCTGCCAGGCACCAGGAATAAATAGAAGGCAAATCTAGACCATGTCCTGTCTTCAGAGAGTGTATGGTTTAAATAGGAAAGTGAGAGAAAGAGTTTGGACCTCAATAGAAGACCGTCTATCTGAAGAAATGGACAAGTGATGGGCAAGATTGCAGATTAATCCAGGCATTTCTGAAAGGGGCTCACCTGGCTGGGTGCCTATGAAAATGCTGTAGAAATTTTCAGGAATCAAAAATTAATTCTTATCATGGAAATAAAAACCTTGAAAATACAAATCCACAGTTCAAGGGCTAAAACTGCCATAAAAATGAGTTTCAGTAAAAATAACTGATAACATTAGACTTCTTTCTATTTCAGTGTTTGAGATGGTGGTGATGGGAATTCAAAGACAGGGCAGTCAGGGTAAGAAGAAAGACTGAAAAAGGCAAAAAGACATTAAAGATGTGAGGTCAGGAATTGTGGCTGTAAATGGAGAGAACAAGTAAAAGCGGGCTTCTTTATTTTTTTAAGGTACTGAAATCTTTTTCATTTATTGAAACCCAAAAGAGGGTTTAACAGTAACAACCAAAAATTGAACTCCAACTTTGGTAGTACTTTTAAATAACATAATATAGATAGAATAAAGATCTGTGAATCTGTTATTTTAAAAAGGCAATATTTTAAAATTAGGTCATATTAGGTAATATACTTCAAGAACATTACTATTACAAAACATAACTACACACCACATAAACATACCCTGTTTGTATAGGAAATTCCCCAATACTACCTGCATCCTCAGAAAAATACAAGCTCTGGGCAAAGATTCTTTCTGCCCTCTGTGTCTCCAATATGTTCTTTTTAAATTGCCACAAGGATTCCACTAAAGGATTTACTTAACCATATTAAGAGCATCTTAAATGATGCAATTTTATCTTGTCATTGAGATAGCTGCAATTAAAACAAATTATCTCCTTCCACTCATAGCTTAATTCAGATAGCATATTTGATAGCTTCTTTTAAAAATTAACTTTTATTGTTATTTTCTTATTTTGAAATAAATTCATGTTTACAGTATAGCCATTAGAAAATTCAGACACAGGTAAGAGGGCAAAGCCATCTGTATAATTTCCCATGATATCTCCTGTGCCCAGTGAGATGACAACAGAGTATATCAAATGCATAAATATAGGATACCAAGCATACATGATCTCAACACCAGTAAATGACTACCATTGCTTTCAGGTATCTATTTTTCCAGTCACACGTACATGTAAACATACATACACATACATGTGTGTGTAGGTATAAAAATGTGTATTGATAGTTTGATTTACAAAATACCAAGTCAGACAGTTGTTAAAGGGCATCCATGGAGAACTCTTGGCAATACCATATGAAGATGAGAATAATACATTCGGACAATTGCCCTTTTGGTTCAAATATATGATCTTTACTTATTTGCCCTTAGATAAAATAAATACCTTTTGCAAAATGCTTACTTAAGCTCCCCCCCTTTTTTTTTTGAGGTACACTGCTTTCTTGCCCTTATTTATGTTTAAAAAGTAGGGAAAAACATTCTGTTATGTCACAAATAAGATTAAAGATAGTTGTAATACACTTCACCATGTGATCTGGAGCTTTCCACCTGAGTAAAATAAGGAAAAATCAAAATGCTTCCTCCTTTTACTAAACAATTCTCCAAATCTTTACATTTTTCTGTAGATTGCAGAAAGTCTCTCTATGATAAGTCTTCCAAACACTGAGAAAGAAAACAGCACTCTGGAGTTCAAGAATTGTGTTAGGGTTCTCTAGGGAAACAGAGCCAAAAGGATATACCTGTAAACATGAGACTTTAGAAAATTGTCTCACTCAACTATGATGATGCATAAGTCCAAATTCCAAAGGCACTGCAAGTTGGCAACTCCAATGAAAGTCTTTGATGAATTTCCCAGGAGAGGCTGACTGGCTGAAGTAGAGGTGAAAGTTCTCTCTTCTGACTGCTGAAGTTACCACCTTAAAAGCCTTCATCTGATTGGATTAAACATCTTTCATTGCAGAAGACACACCCCTTACCTTATCCTAAATGTAATCAGCCATAGATGCAATCAACTGACTGATGATTTAAGTTCACAAAATGTCCTTGCAGTAATGGTTAGGAAGTGCTTCCTTGGCCAGGCAACTGGGCAACATCATCTGGCCAAGTTGACCCATGAACCTAACCATCACAAGAATTTTTAGGCAATGGAAGATTTTCACTTTCAAGGTATAGCAGTTCATCAGTTTAAGTGTCCAGGGAAAAAATGAATAAATTATGATGAACTCATACAGTGGATCAGTTAAAATTGAGCATGTTTGAGCTAATGTAGGAACATGGAAAAGTCTCAAATGTAGAATTTTGAGAGAGGAAGTAAGTTGCAGAATTACAGGTACAGTATAATACCATGTTTGTAAAGTTGGAAGTACACAAAAGCATGATATTTATCTTTCTGTGCATTTGTCCTTGTATAATAAGACATAAAATATGTACAAGAATGATAAAGACAAATGTCAGGAGATTCATTACCTTAGGGAGAAGAGGAAATAATGACATGAGGGGTACAAGAAGACTTGAAACTGTATTGTTTTGTTAAACTGAATAGAGGGCACACAGGTCTTCAAAAAGTCAAAATCTTTTTGATGCCTAAACTATTTCATAATGAAAAAAAAAACAGATAAAAAAACAAAACAAAACATGATGTAATTGACCTCTTCAGATACCTGAAAATCTGGCATATTGATGGTACAGTGTCTCATAACTAGTGGACAAAGATTACATGAGCACAAATTTTAGCTTTGGAAAATTTAACAACACTATTTACAATTCAACACACCTGCCTACATAGCTAAGGAGTAAAATAGAGTTAAGGTCTCAAGGGTAGCAAATCATAGTGGAAATATAGTTTACTTGTCTTTGCCTCAAGAACAAAAGTCCCAAGATACTTCCTAATAAAGCTTTAGTTCTTGGTGGCCTCACATTGATATTTCTGATCTCAACTTGGGTTACTGGAAGCCCTTCAAACCTACCTAATTTCAACTTCGATGACTGGCCTTTTCTGCCACTTATACTTTTGACACTGTCCTCCGGCACCATCGAGGCTGGATAGAACTGCTACCTGCTTCTGGTTTCCATTTCTAGGTCACTATTGTGACTCCTGTCAGCCATAAGTACACAACCGGCACCCCTGTGAGGTTAGGAGTTCCCCAAGTCTGGAGACACCCAAAGAGGTAGATAGGGATATTATAGAAGGATTTCTAATAATCTCTCAGACAACCTCTGAATATTTATTTTTATATTCATCCATTCAAGAAATACTTAACGAGGGTTCATTTTGTGCAAGATCTCTTGCTTGTTCAATCTCTGTTGTTCAAAGATGTGTCTTTGCAAATGTGTCTCCATTTTCATAAAAATGAAAACTGAGGCAGAGAGAATAAACATTTTTTAAGTACATAATAAAGAAGGATGGAATGCCATGGTTTGTGGGCCCACCCCTTTTAGTCTTATTGCTAAGAGCAATACAAGAATCACAGGAACATTTTAGCTCTAGTGGTTAAATTCATGAACTCATAAATGTCTACCATGGAAGAGACCCTAGCAGTCATCCAATTCAAATATTTCATTTTAAAAATGAAGAAGCAAAAGCTTAGGGAAGTTTGGTGGCTAATTGATTGCAGAATTTATTCTCAGATAGAGTATTTCTTTCCCATCCTTGAAAATTATGTTCCTAAAAATCCCCAAGGTAAGGATAAATAGTTTGAACACCTTAAGAGAAAATTAGAGTTTGGGGAGTAAAGTAGGGAGAGAATCTGAAAAAAAATTATCGCCATTTTTTAAATATTTACTAATGTAAAATCATACAGATACAATTGACATTTTTTTATTTAATGCTGAACAAATTTGCTAATGATGTGTTTTGTAAAACAGATTTTTATTTACTTAGAATTCCTTATTACTAACCATTTCTGTGGGTCCTCACTTAGCTTCTCTGGGGCAGAGTCTGGGTTTTCTCTCTTAGCTTAGTGTCCTCAAGCATCTGTGACTTTTTTCATTTTCCGCTCTCTGTGTTGGTTCTCAGCTCTCTGTGTCAGCTCTTTTACAGACTCCAGTAAACTAGATAAGACCCACCTTGAGTGGGCGGGGCCACGTCTCCATGGAAATAATCTAATCAAAAGGTCCTGATTGAACAGTGGGCCTGCCCCCCACAAGATTGGATTAGGATTAAAAGAACATGGCTTTTCTGGGGTGCATAATTGTTTGAAAACAGCACACTATCTGTCGGTTCTCTCTGCCCAATTATTTTTTTAATATCCAGTATTCGTATTATTTTTGCATATAGTTACAATGGATGTTTTCCTGTTTCAGATTCCCTTGTCTTTATGTTTTCAGGCCTTTGACTTGATCATTCTTACTTATAATTCTCTCTTGTCTTGATTCTGTGACAATGCATTTTTTCCCAGCTTCTTACACCACCTCTCTGACTGTTCTTTCTCTCTGCTGCAATTTAAATTTTTCTGCTCACCAAGATTATAGCTTAAATTTTCATCTCCTCTCACTGTTTTCTCTCCCTATATGATTATTACTATGTGATAACCAGGTCCTGCCACATTAATCTTGGTAATATTGTTCTAATCTATGATTGCCACTCTATTCTTGCTGCTACCTTCTTAATTCAGCACATCACCATCTATCAATCTGGACAACTACATCATATCTTTATGGTTTGTCACCAAATTTATATTTCTCAAATCCATTATCCACATTGTGATCTGAGTGATGTTTTCCTTAAGATTATTTAGGGTTCTCAATGTTTTTACATTGCCTATAGAACTTTATCTAAATTCCTTAGCATTGCATCCAAGACCCATCATCTTAGCTCTTGCATCCTTTGGTCTAGCCTTATTAAACTATCTACTTAATCTTGCCTAATGCTCCAAGCTGTCTAGCATCTTCACGCCTTTGCCAGCAGATCTCTCTTCATTAGGAATGTCCTTTCACTCCATTTCATTTCCCCTCCTATATGCCCGCCATCTTCTGGGTGAACACTCACTCTTCTTTGAAGACTTTTTAAACCATCACCTCATTCTTGAAGTGCCACCCCAATTCTACCTTCTTTTGCCTCATACTTCATTGACAAAACAGGAGCCTTCTTCCAGCGCATCTACAAGCCTCCTTGAAGATAGAAGTTGCCATCTTCTTCCCTCCTTACCACTGAGTGCGTCCATTCAAGCAAAGGGCTTTTCTCAGGAGATTCAATTCTTCTATTATACCTCTTTTTACTGCATTAGTTTGACCTTCTGTGGCAGTTGAAGCTACTAGGTACCCCTGTAAAGACCATATTCTTTTAATTCATTCCTGTGAGAGTAGACTTATTGTAGGTGGGACCTTTTGTTTAGGTTATTTCAATTGAGATGTGACCCACCTCTTTCCAGGTGGGCCTTTATCCTCTTATTGGAGTACTTTATAAGAGGACAAAACACATACAGAAACTTAGAGATAAAATTAAGAGGAGCACCCAGAGAACCTGAGAGATGGGGTGGAAGCTAAGAGATGAAATTAAGAGAAGCACCCAGAGAAGCTGAGAGATGGAGCAGTTAGAAGCTGAAAGCAACAATACCCTGGAGCAAAGGACCAGCAGATGTTGTCATGTGCCTTGCTATCTGACAGAGGAGCCAGCTTGCCTGTAATCAGTCTTCAGAGACTGTATCCTGCTGTTGATGCCTTAACTGGGACATTTTCATGGCCTTTGGAACTGTAAACTTGTAATCTAATAAATCCCCATTGTTAAAAGCCAACCCATCTCTGGTATATTGCCTTTTGTCAGCTGTAGAAAACCAAAACACCCTCTTTACTGAATTCCTATCAGTCAACAAACATAATTTAATAATATCAGTCCTAAAAAAAAAAGCAATTCTCCATTGATCCATTGCCCCTGCCCACTTTAGCCACCATCCTATTTCTTTCTCCTTCACAATAAAACTCCATGAAAGAGTTGTCTGTACAAAGGGTCTTCACTTTCTCACTTCATACTCACCCTCTCATGGATGCTTCATGGTTATCTCACCTTAAATATTGAAGATCCAATTTATTTTCATCTGAAAACCTGATCCTCCTTCAGGCTTCCCTTTCTTTGGCATCATCATCCATCTCTTTGCTCAGGCCTAAACCTGAGTGTTTCTCATGATTCCTCCTTGTCTTGGTTCCAATACATCTAATTCACCAGCAAGTCCTATCATTTCAGTCTCCTAACTGTATTTTAAGTGATTGTATTCTCTCTCTGCCACACTCTACTACAGGTTATCATTACTTTAAACTTAGCTACTGCAATACCTCCAAGTTGATCTGCTTTACCCTCTTTTAGAGAGTCACCCCTACCCTTAATTGGCTCTCAACACAGCCACAAAGTTTTCTTTCCTGAAATGTGAATCCCTACATGACACTTGCTGACAAAACCTGCACTTTGTCTTAAGACCAGACACATAGGTGTGAATATCAGCCCTTGCCCACATCCCCGAGGCCTGCTTCCATCAGCATTCCCTAAACCTCCACAATCTAGACTAACCTATTCTCACCCTATTTCAAGCAAGTTGGTTTCTTTCTCATATCAAACCTCCACACATGATTCACAGTGATCCTTTTGTTTAGAATTCCACTCACCTGAGATATTTTCATGGCAGACTCTTTCTTACCCTTAAGTCTTGGCTTAAATATCATCTCTTCAGAGAAACCTTCCCTGGTGATCCTATTTTAGTGAATCTCTCATTCTTTCTTTAGCACAGTGTCCTTTTTGTCTCCATAATTTGTAATTATATACTTATTTGCTTCTTTTTTTGCTATTTTTCCCTTTTACTTGACTCTGTAGAAGGCTCTGTGTAATTGACCAAAATATATCCAGTGTCCCTCAGTGTTTGTCACCTAGTACTTAATTGTTGAATAATGATTTCTGACAGTCATATAATATATTTTTTTAATTAACTAAAAACAGATTGCCTCAAACGGACATGTAGGGTCAAAAAGTGGAATGTAGAGGAGAGCACTGCATTGGGATAAAATTTCATGTCAAAGTCAGCAACTCCTCAGCAAACAGTTCCCAGAATTCCTGGAACTATTATGCTGTTGCATACTCTAGCCTATTTTTGCACATTGGCATGTCTTCTTACTGACCTTTAGCATAAGAATAAAATAGAAAGTGACTTGGAACCATGTATACCTGAAGTTTAACACTTAAAAATTCGTCTTCAGAAGAAATAATATCCTGATTATCTTTGTTTGAAAAGATTCTTTTTAATAATGTATTTCCTTTCAAATGTGTAGCACATTGGCAATGGATACACAGAAGCATAAAATTAGAAAATTTAGTAAAAAGTATATATTTAGATATCTTGCAATTACCTCTGTCCCCATATCTCCCATTTCCTATAGGAAACTACATGTATTAGATTCCTAAATATTCCTCTGATGTCTACTTGGTAAAAATAACTAAATGCAAACATGTGTGTTTATTTTCCTAATTTATTATTCAAAATATTTTATATGCACTTCTTTTCATCTTATAATTTCTACTTAATATATTATAGAGATCCTTCTATATTAGTGTTTAGAGATAATCCTCAATCTTTTTCACAGTCACATGGTATTTCTTTGTGTAGCTATATAAAAGTTCATTTAACCAATACTGTATAGATTGATATTTAGGTTGTTTCCAATCTTTTGGAATGAATAACTTTGTACCAAAAAGAGGGGTGGGGGATGTCCACAGTCAAATTGATGGGTCAAAGCAAAAATGAGTCTTTATGTTTTTATAAATATTGCAGAACAAGTACGAATGCCTTTTATTCCCACAGCCTTTCTGATAAAACGTGTTGCCAAACTTTTGGTTTCTTTTTTCTGTTTAAGTAGATAAAGTATGACATTTTAATGTGTTTTCACTTTAATTACTGTAAGTGCGGTTGAGCATCTAATTCATATATTCATTTTTCTGTGAACTAACTGTTCATGTTCTTTGTACATTTTTTATTTGGTCATTCTGATTTGTCTATTCTACCATATAAACTTCAGATTTAGTGTGTACAGTTCCAGGAGAAAAAAAATGTTGTTTTTGTTGAGATTGCTTTAAATTATAAGTCAATTAAGAATGAACAGGCTTTGACAGAAAAGGTTTTTCTTAACTTTTTTTTTTTGCTAAATCTTTCCATTTCTTCAAGTCTACATTAAGTCCTTTAACTGAGTTTTACAGTTCTCCTCATACAAGTTTTATACAGGTCCAGATAAATTCCTCAAAGACATCTTATATTTTCTGTTATAAATGAGGTCATTAATTACTTTATATTCTCTATCTGATTGTTGTTAATATATTTACATGGCATAAAAATAGAAATAGGTAGAAAGAGAGATAAATTTGTTAGTCCACATTAAATAATTAACACTCTTATCTTTATTGTAGTCTAGTTGATTCTCTTGCAGTTTGCTGATAAATATGTATGTAAATAATGAAAGATTAACTCTTTATAATTTTTATCACTGATTTATTTCTTTTTTCTAATTTCTTTGATGAATATTTCTCATATAATATTAATTAGTAGTGGTTTTAGAGGATAGAGTGAATAAATATATCATGTACCTGATCTTGATGGAAATAATTCTAGAGTTGCTCCATTACCTATTTTCTGGTAGATAGCCATGTCAGAGATGAGTAAGGATAGGTTTACCAGGCTATGGTGGTAAACAATCAAAATTCTCAGTGATGTAAACACATTTTATTCTACTCTATTGATCATGTGGTTTAGATTCTCTCTAATCTTACTTATTTTATTTATTTATTTATTTGTGATGCAATTTTATTGAGATATATTATTTATATTTACATATATTATATTACATAATATAATCATCCAAATTGTACATTCAGTGGTATACCGTATTATCATATAGCTGTGCCTTTGTCATCAAAATTTATTTTTGAACATTGTCATTACACAAAAAAGAAATTAAAATAAGAATAAAAGTAAAAATTATGAAAAGAACACCCAAAACGTCCCATATCCATCTCCTCCTATATTTAATTATTGTCATTTTTTTTTCTTTTACCCATCTGTGCATACACTGTATAAAGGGAGTGTCAGTCACAAGGTTTTCACAATCATAGGATCACACCTTAAAAGCTCTATAGTTATTCACTTGCCATCAAGAATCAAAGCTATTGGATTACAGCTCAACAATTTCAGGTATTTCCCTCTAAACTACTCCAATTCACTAAAAACTGAAAAGGGGTATCTGTATACTTATAAGAATAACCTACAGAATGAACTCCTGGCTCTATTTGAAATCTCTCAGCCACTAAAAATTTATTTTGTTCCATTTCTCTTTCCTCATTTGGTCATGGGCATGAGAAAGTATTCTTACTTATTTTTTGTTCACTTGACCTGGCTAAGATTGAGGGAAGTAAACTGGAGCCTCTTATGATTAGTGTTTTTCCATTTCCCTGTGCATTTCCTGCACATTCTGTTTTATTATAGTTGCTGCCAGTTTTATGCATTTATATTGATATTTGTTATAATTTCATTGTCCTCCTAACATTATATAAACTTTTCCTTCTTGTTACTTTATTGGCCCTAAGTAGATTTTGTCAGATACTAGTAATACAATCCTTATTTAATTAGTGTCTTAGTTTGTTAGGCTGCTATGACAAATATTACAAGATGGGTTGTCTTAAATAATGGGAATTTATTGGTTTATGGTTTTGAGGATAGGAGAAGCCCAAATCAAAGTGTTAGAAAGGCAATGCTTTCTTGCCAATGTCTGTAACAAAACATTCTAGTTCTGGCTGCTGGTGATCCTTGGGATTCCTTGGCTTGCATCCTTGCTCACATCACATGGCTATGTCCTCTCTTTTCTCTTCCAGGTTCCTTTGACTTTAGGCTTTCAGCTCATCCCTGTAGCTTTCCCTCACTATGTTTGAATTTCTTCTGCTTACAAAAGACACCAGCAATGTGGATTAAGGTCCATCTTGCTTTAGTAGACTATTTCTTCCCGAAAAGTAACATCTTCAAGAAATTCCATTTACAGTGCGTTCACACCCATAGGAATGAGGATTCAAGTTCTTAAACTTGCCTAATTGAGGTTCATAATTCAATCTATCACAACTACTATAGGTCTTATTGGTGAGATCATTTGGGATCGTTTTCATGGTGATTTTCCATCTTAGAGATTCAAGTTTTCTTCTATTTCAGGAACTGCTTGCTAAGTTATATTTTAATTTTTTTTTTATTGCTTTGGGTTTTGGGGGGCAGGGGATTTAATCATGTATAAACTGCATCTCCTTTGTCTTAACTGTTTACCATTTTTCTTATATATTATTTTTTAGTCTCTTCATTTCTGTTTCATTTTGTTTGTTTTTATACTTTCTATTTTTCTTCTTTGTGGTGTCTGTTCATGCATGTGTTAATAATTTGTCTCCATTTTTGAAATAATTTATCTTATTCATCTATTTATTTCTGGATTTCTGCTGGTAACAAGTTTATTTCCTCTTATTTTGACTCCTGTTATCTAAGCAACACCCTCTCTGATTTCCAATATTTCTATTTTTATGGTCTTGTATAGAGGCAATGACTTCTGTATTCTTTAATACTGGGTTAAAATTTCCATCTGTTTTGTGGATAGTATCCTTCCTGTTGAACTTTCTTCATCTGTGGGAAAGTTTGGCTAGTCTTTTTGCGGGGGAGGGGTGGGGTGCATTTTCCAGGAATCGAACCCAGGTCTCCCGCATGAAAGGTGGTCATTCTAACCACTGAACTATCCGTGCACCATGGCTAGTTTTTTTAAACATTTTTCTTTGTAATGTCTCTATATATGTACTTCGCCTGTTTTTTTTTTTTTTTAGCATACGGGGAAGGAAACAGGCCCAGTTTGTGCGTAGTTGCAACTTAAACTTTTTGGCTTGCAAAAAATATTTTTGTAATAAAGATTTCTGGGTTACAGTGGAAAAAAAAGTGGACTATTCACAAAGTGGTATACTCTTGCTTTGAATGAGTTAGATTTTTCTGGAATAGGTAATAACCAGAGTTTCCTGGAGCTAGGGGGAGGGGAGAGTTGGACAGCATATCCTTCCAGCTTTTATAAGTCAAGAATCCCTCTTTTCTTGCTACAGAGATAGATATTTTCCTTTAAATTGGCATCTCTTTTTCCAGAAGCTGTGTTAATTCAGCAGTACTTATTCCTCCAGCTCTGCACTCTTCTGCTTCCGCCAAGAGCTAATGCCCTCCGTGGTAACAGGCCTTGTCTTCCACTACCCACTCTATGTAATATAGTACATAATTAAAAGCCAAATTATATTGCAAACAACTATAACCAGCCATTTATTTGACAAATTAAATCTCTTTTTTTCTAAGCTCATATGTTTAGGAAGTCAAACTTTGCTCCCCAAACTTTTTGATAAGCTGAAAAATATGTATCATGCCCAAAGTCTTTTTACAAAAGTGGATCTGTACAGTGCTGAATAATTTAAACATGTAAACAAAATAAAAGGAAAAGGAAAAGAAAAGAGAGAGAGAGAGAGAAAAAAAGGAGAGAAGAAGGGAAGGAGAGAGAGAGAAAGAAGGAAAGAAGGAAGGGGGAGGAAGTTAAGAAGGAAGGAAGGTAAGTTAGGAAGGAAGGAATAAAGAAAGAAGGAAGGAAAGGAAGGAAGGAGGAAAGAAATAACTTTTGATAAGCTTGGATAAAATGACTAAGAAATATTGTATAGATTTTCCAAAAATGAAGTAGATTTATGGAATATAATAATAGTAATTGATGAAAGATAACATTAATTGATTTAAATGCTTTAGGAGTATTAACTCTTCGAATCCTTAAACAGCTATATGAGTTAGGAGCTATTATTATCCTCAATACATGGTTAAGAATATTCTCATTTACAGTTAAGAAACTGAGAGCCAGAGAGATAAAGTAGCATGTTGAAGATTAATCATTAAGTCAATAAAAGTCAAAATACTGAACAGCATGAATTTTATTATATTACTATGTAAATGCATGTGTGTATATATACATATATGCATGTCTAAATGCAAGTAAATTTTTGGAATAATACATAACAAACAATACTAGTATTTACTTCTGGAGATCAGCAAATATGGAACATAGAATACGGAGAAGAGACTTATTTTTCACTGTTTGTTTTTCTAGTGCTACTTGAATTATTGCTTTTATCATAAAAGGCTTAAGTTTTTCAAACATGAGTTTACTAAATCATTAAAAGTGTTCTTTCTTCTATTTTAAGACTTTTTTGTGGTTTTTCTATTGTGAGGAGTATAAGCTCATGTGTCAATTTGGAAGTTGATGGTGTCTGGTTTTTGGTCAAGCAAGCACTGGCCTGGCTGTTAATGGGAGAATATTTCATGGATTTAAATTATTAGTCAGTTAATTGTATCTATAGTTGATTATATCTAAAATCAAAACAGGGGAAATTGCATTCAACAATGAGAGAATTCTCATCCAATTAATTGAAGGCCTAAAGGGAAAACTCATGGTTTCAGCAGTCAGAAAGAAAAATTTTTCTCTATTTCAGCCAGTCAGCTTTTCCAGGGGAATTCATTGAAACCTCCATTGGAGCTACAAGCTTATGACCTGCCCCAGGGAATTTGAACTTGCCAATCCCCATGTCACATGAATGAATTTCTATCCTAAATCTCATATTATTTAAATGTACATACACACACGGATCTGTTTCCCTGGAGAACCCCGACTAGTACACATGTTGATATTATACCTATGATAGATGTTGATACCAAGTGTGGTTTTTTGAGAAACAAAATCTTAGGGATGAGATTTCTAAGATGTTTCTGGATTTTTGGAATTAGTTCTTTAATCTGATTACATTAAAAGGAGCTAATGACTCTATTTCCAATGATCAAAATAGCGCTAATAGTCTGTGGCATGAATTGGCAATAGAGATATGCAAAATACCACCATCAGATATTGCTTAAATGCTTCTAAGAAACAAGGTTCTGGGTGACAGTATATTTGATACCTTACAGAGATTTGAAGAGTGAAACAGTAAAAGTATTTTGGCTGATTGTTCCTAAATGTGGTGGATATTGCTTTTTACAAAAAGAATGAGCTCAAGGCTTTAATTTGCCAGGTCAAGTGCCACATGAAGGACATGAAAGTTTCTATGTGTGCCCTGAAAGAAACTCTAATTTTTATAATTGCAGATTTGAGATTTCCAAAAACCTGTCCCAGAGTCTCATTGTAAAGGTGGCTGAATTCAAATATAAATTGATTTCTCCACCTTGCAGAGTATCTGTTGTGAAATGGAGAACATTGATTAGGAAGGAATTAGAATCCTGAAAATTGGAATGAGGAGAACGGACAGATGATAATGAGAGTGGGGTCATTTAAACCTTAGATTTGGTTGAGTCTTTAGTAGATAAACGTATAGTGGTCTGCCCTGAGGAATCAGCCATCTAGCCTCCAATGAAGAGATTAACCCTGCTGTGCTTGATAAATCTGTAACTGCACTCCCCAAGAAAACAAACTTCATCCCTCCATCTGAAGAGATTATTCCTATTTTACCAGATGAAACTGTACTGGAATTCCTTAAAGAGGTTGGCTTGCAAGTCTGGTAATTTCTTTTATGACCCACTCCTACCAACCCTTCTTTCCTTCTAGACCTATAAGTAGGCCCAAGAGTCCCAAAAGGTAAGGTACAAAATATTACCCATTAGGAGGTGCACTGTATTTCAAAAGAACTGCATGTTTTTTTCCAATTTCTATTGCCAGAAATCAGGGGAATATGTTTGATAATAAATATTAGGGGTATGGGATAATTGTGGAGGGAATATAAAGTTGGATCAGGCTGCATTCATTGATATGGGCCCACTAAGCAAAGATTCTGGATTTGATATTGTAGCTTGATGGTTTAAAAAGGGTGGTAAAAGTTTGTTCAGGTGTTTGGTTTAATCGTGAACCAAAAGGTGGCCTATATTGACTGAAATCAAAATGGCAGAACTTCCCTGGTATAATATAGATGAGGAATCCAAAGGCTTAGAGTGATGGGAATATTGGAGTGTATTTATCATATGAGACTGGCTCAACTACCCCAGAAATGTCCAGAGAACACACTTTTCACCATTACTGTGAGGAAAAAAATTTTGAGAGCAGCTTCATCATACCAAAGAGCTCTGTGGCCATTCTTCTCTGTAGGTTAGATATTAATGTGAGAAATTCTGTCACTCAACTTGAATCCTTAAATACAATGAGGATGATTAGATCCCAGATTGGCAGAAACCAAGTGGCAACACTTAGCTGCCAAAGCTAATGAACATCAGAGTGTAAGCAGTGATCAGAATAGTCTGACTTACAAAGACTTATGGTGTTGGCTAGTTGATCATGGATACCTAAAAGTGAAATATATAGGAAGTCCACTAAATTCTTACTTGATCTGTATAAGCAAAAATATGCTTGGTCAAGTGAACAAAAATTTAACTTCAATCATGAAAACAAAGATTCATGGTCTCTACATCCATTTCTAGACTTGAGACAGTTCAGAGACCCAGAGCTCCTTGAATGAATGGAAGGCTAGGTACCCATGGGAAAGGATCCTGCTACACGGCCAAAATGTAAACTTTTAATCTTCATCCCAGCTTTCCCAAAAGGGTCTAATGGCCTTTTACCAGGGTAACAATGCACTCAGGAAAAGGAAATGATCAGACACGTCAGTTTATTAGATTTTGTTTCTGAAATGACCTCAATTCCAGGAGACCTAAAACATCCCTGCATTCTGCAAGTCAAAGTAGGGATTTATGAAGGTTAGGTGATAAATACCTCAGGTCTGTCTCATAGTGGGTTTCCAGAACCAGTCTATGGTTATAGTTCCAGTTCCAGAATGCATAGTTGGAACAGACATCCTCAGCAACTGGCAGAATCCCCACATTTGTTTCCTGACTTGTGAAGTGAGGGCTACTATGATAGGAAAGACCAAGTAGAAGCCACTAGACCTGCCTTTACCTGGCAAAATAGTCAATAAAAGCCATATCACATTCCTGGAGGGACTGCAGAGATAAATATCCTCATCAAGGGCTTGAAGGTTGCAGGGGTGGTGATTCCCGCATCCTCACTCAACTCTTCTATTTGGAGGGTGCAGAAAACAGATGGATCTTGGAGGATGACCAGATGGTGACTCCAATTGCAACTACTGTTCCAGATATCGTATCATTATTTAAGCAAGTGAACATATTTCCTGATATCTGGTATACAGCTATTGAGCTGGCAAATGATTTTTTCTCAATACCTGTTACTTAAGACTACCAAAAACAGTTTGCTTTCAGCTAGCAAGGCCAGCAGTGCATCTTCACTGCCCTACCTCAGGGGAACAGGCATGCATTGTTTTATTGTGCCTTCCTTTACTGCATTTTGCAGTTAATCCTTTTTTACAAATTGAAGATTTGTGGCAATCTTGCATTAAGCATCTCTATTGATACCATTTTTCTAATAACATATAAACACTTGTTTTTGTGTCATATTTTAATTAAAGTATGTGCATTGACTTTTTTAGACAATGCTATTGCATACTTGAAAGACTATAGCATAGTATTAACATAACCTCTATATGCACTGGGAAACCAAAAAAAAATTTGTGTGACTCACTTTATTGCATTATTTGCTTTATTGCAGTGGTCTAGAACCAAACCTGAAAAATCTCTAAGGTATGCCTGCATATCAACTTTCCATCCCCATGTTATAACTTACTCCTTGGAGTCATTGATCACCGTTCTCTTCCTTAAGACATTGCACTGGTCCCTTATAGTGATAACATTATGCTGATTGGACCCAGTAAACAAGAAGTAGCAACTACTCTATACTTATAGGTAAGGAATTTACATGTCAGAGGATAAGAGATAAACCCAACAGAAATTTAGGGGCCTTCCACCTCAGTGAAATTTCTAGGGATCCAGGAGTGTGGGACATTTTGAGATACCTGTTCTAAGGTAAAGGATAAGCCCCTTCTATGACCAAAAAAGAGGCAAATGCTGAGCTAACCTCTTTGGATTTGGGAGGCAAAATGTTCCTTATCTGGGTGTGCTGCTCTGAACCACTTACCAAGTGACCCTGAAAAGCTGCAAATTTCATGTAAGGACAAGGATAAGAGGAAGCTCTACATTAAGTCCAGGTTGCCATGCAAGCTGCTCTACCACTTGGGTCACATGATCCAGCATGATGCTGGAAATGTCCATGGAAAATAGAGATGCTGATTGGAGTCTTTGGCAGGCCCCTATAGGAGAATCACAGCACAGACCCTTAGGATTTTGGAGGAATGCTCTGCCATCCTCTGCAGCTATCCTTTGAGAAAAAGCTTTCCCTTACTACTTGGCCTTAGTAGAGACCAAATGCTTAACTACAAACCACCAATTTACCATGAGAACTGAGTGGCCCATCAGGAACTGAGTGTTGTCTGACCCACCAAACCACAATGTTGGGTGTTCACAGCAGTACATCATGAAATGGAAGTGGTATATATGAAATCAGACTCAAGCAGACACAGAAGTCACAAATAAGTTACAGGAAGAAGTGACCCAAATGCTTCTTCTATTATCTTTCCCAGCCCACAGTTATGGGCTCTTGAGGAGTTACTTACAATCAATTGAGTAAGAAAGTAAAAAATCAGGCCTAGTTTGCTTAAAGTGTTTTGCAATGTACAGATGCCACCCAAAAGTGGCAGCTGTAACACTATAGCCTCATCCTGAGACATCATTGAAAGACGTTAGTGAAGAGAAGGCCTCTCAGTTGGCATATAATACTTCTAGCAATACACCTAGTTGTTCACTTTGCTTAGAAGGAAAAAATGGCTGTAGGTACATTTGTTTGCTGATTCATGAGCTGTCACAAATGGTTTGGCTGATTGGTCAGGGACTTGGGGAGAACATGACTGTAAAAGTGGTGACAAAGAGGTCTGGGGGCAGAGGTATATGGATAGATCTTTCTGAATGGGTGAAAAACATGAAGATAGTTTTGTTCCAAGTGAATGCTCAACAAAAGGTGTCTTCATCAGAAGAGGATTTTAATAATCAAGGAGATAGAATAACCCACTCTATCAGTACCAGTTGGCCTCTTTCTCCAACCACAATTTTAATGCCCGATGGGCTCATGGACCAAGTGGAGCACCCTAGCTAGGTAGGGATGGAGGTTATGCATGGGTCAACAAACACGTACTTCTACTCATCAAGGACAACCTGTCCATAGCCACTGCTTGGTGCCCAACATGCCAACAATAGAGACCAGCAGCAAAGACAAGCGCTTTTCCTTAAGGTGCTCAGCCTGCTACCAGGTGGCAGGTTGATTATAGCGGACCACTTCCATTATGTTAAGGGCAGCATCTTGTTCTTACTGGAATAGACACTTAATCCAATTATGGATATGTCCTCCATAATGTAATGGTTCTGCCAAAATTACCATCCTGGGACTTACAGAATGCCATATCCTCTGTCTGATATCCCACACAGCACTGCTTCTGATCTAGCAACAGGCTTTACAGCAAATGAAGTGTGGGGATGGGCACACACTCACAGATTTCACTAGTCTTATCATGTTTCCCATCATCCTGAAGCAGGATTGATAGAGCAATGGAATGGCCTTTTGCATGTTATTTCTTTCTCTCATTTTTTTTTTCTTCTGCATGGGCAGGCACCAGGAATTGAACCCGGGTCTCCAGCATGGCAGGCAAGAACTCTGCCTACTGAGCCACCATGGACCACCCTGGAATGACCTTTTTACATTGCTTTTTTTTTTTTTTTTTTGGTACATGGTCTGGGAATCAAACCCAGGTCTACCTCATGGGAGGTGAGCATTCTACCACTGGACCACCCATGCACCCTGGAATGGCCTTTTGAAGTCTCAGTTACAGTGTCAACTGAGTGGCAATATCTTGTAAGCCTGGGACAATATTCTCTAGAAAGCTATATATGCTCTAAATGAGCATTTTCTCATGGTGCTATTTCTCCCTTTGCCAGGATTCACAGGTTCAGGAAACAAGGAGTAAAAATGAAAGTGGTACCACTCAGTAGTGATCCAGTAGAAAAATCTTTGCTTCCTGTCCTGATGCTCTGCTGGTTTATAGGTCTTAATTCCAAAAGGAGGAATGCTTCCAGCAGGAGACACTAAAATGATTCCACTGAACTGCAAGTTGACTGCCACTTGTTCACTTTGGGTTCCTCATGCCTCTGAATCAACAAGCAAAGAAAAGAGTTACTCTCCTAATTAGAGTGCTTGATTCTATTATCAAGGAGAAATAGGACTGGTGGGGTATCTCTTAATACTACTGTGCCCTGTGATTAATGTCAATGGAAAACTGCAACAACCCATTCCAGGAAGGACTATCAATGTCCCAGAATCTTCAGGAATGAAGGTTTGGGTCCCCTTACCAGGCAAAGAACCACAACTAGCAGTGGTTCATGCTGAGAGCAAAAGAAATATGAAATGGGCAGTAGAAGAAGGTAATAATAAATATGAGCTATGACCACATGACCAGTTACAGAAACAAGGACTGTGATGGTGATGAGTATTTCTTCCTTGCTTTGTTATGAATATGTATATATACAGAAGCACATATCTTTATTTTCTTCCCCATCTTATACCCTTATAACAGAAGTTGTATTAACTTTATTCACAGTATTTAAGTAACATGATATCAAGTTTAAGAGTGAATATTACCCAAGGGCTTACATCCTCTTCTGGGTAAATAGTGCATTTCTGGTTGTACAGTGGCCATTTGAATTACTTTAAGTGAAAGTATGACTGTTTGTATGTCATTGTTTTTATTTAAGGATTAAGTAGATATGTATTAAGTTTAAGGAGATGTGTAAGAGTGACAGATTGACAAAGGGTGACTGTAATGGTTAAGTTCATTTGTCAACTTGGCTAGGTTATGGTGTCCACCTGTTTGATTAAACAAGTACTGGCCTGATTATTACTGTGAGGATATTTCATTGATTGAAATCATTAGTCAGTTGATTGCTTCTATGGCCAATAACATCTACAGTCAACAACGAGAGAAATCTCATCCAATTAGTTGAAGGCTTTAAAGGGAGAACTGATGATTTCAGCAGTTAAAAGGAAGTATTTCTATCCCTTCTTAAGTCAGCTAATGTATCCTGGGGAATTCATCAAAACATTCACTGGAGTTCCCAACTTGTGGCCTACGTACAGAATCTGGACTTTTCAATCCCCATGTCATGTGAGCCAATTCCAGTAATAAATCTCATAATGTTTGCATATTTACAGGCATGTATATAGCCTATCAGTTCTGTTTCCTTGGAAAACCCTGACTAATATATATCAAAAATTTAAAAGCTAAGTTTGTGAAAACTTCAGTTACTGATAATTTTAATTCTTTGTCCTTTCCTATAGGCTATGTATTTTCTACTCTAAATAGATACTATTTTCATGATCAGAACATAAATGGTCATTAAAAGTGAAAAAAAAGAGGATTTCAATCAGAACTAATGAATCTCCAAAATGGGAATCTATTCTGAATCTAATGAACCCTGAGCATATTTCTCAAATGCTTTCTTTACCAACACTTATGTGCACACATGATTTAAGAAATTAATTTTAGTTGAAAGTATCCTTTAACAAGATAGCTGAGTGGCCTTCCATCTTGGACACAACTTTAAAATATATAAACATGTGTTAGGACAGCCTCTGTAGCCATGGCGCCTAAGTATTGCCCTCTTTGTGTTCAGGTCTGAGGTCAGCCTAGATATCATCCACAGGGAGTGGCCATCTCCTCCCCACAGGTCTCTTTCCACCTGCAAGGATGTGAATGTACCTGTCTCTGTTCACTTGGTTAGAACAGTTTCCTTCAGTGGATTCCAGATAGGAAACAGAATGACACTGAAGCTGTCCAATGTAACAAAAGCATTAACCGTAGAATTTTCCGGTATTGGTTTCAAAGTGGGAGGCATTCCAGTATTTGATTTATGGTCCTTGCACAGCTGAGTCCCAGGTTGCTCTTTTTTGGAAAACTTTTTGAACATTTCTCCTCCCCACCCTTAGGACTCATAACCAGATAGCATTATTAAATGTGATCTGTTGTTAAACTGTTATTTGTTCATTCCCAATACTGTGCAATACAAAATAGACATAGATTCTTTTGACTATAATATTAAATCTGTGATTAGAGTAATCGTTCAGCTTTTTGTTTTGTGTGCGTGTGTTGTGGTTGTTGTTGCTGTTGTTTTGGAGTGGAAGCTTGGAAATAAGTGAACACCAACTTAATTAATTTGAGTTCACTATCTTCTGATTGCCCTAATCATGATTTGTTATTCATCTGTAGGACTCTTTTTCCTAAGTCAGACGTCTTTGGGGACTCACATAGCAAGAGACCTAGTTGACAATATTGGCAATTTTTAGTTATTCCAGAGGTCCCTGAGGAAATGGAGTCCTGATGAGAAGTACAACTCCATTTTTGATCCTGTGTCTGTATGGTCTGCAGCCTGATTTTCCAATAGTGAGACAACATCATCCTTGGGGGTCTAGTCAATCCACAGGTGACCTTCCTACTCTACGTGCTCTGAAAGGCAGTTGTGAAATTTTGTTTTGCATGTTAGTATTTTCCACGTGCGTTCTGTTCATTTTATTTTCATTTCCTCAGAAGACTTCTTTTAGAAAAACGGATCTCCAAATTTTATATTTTTATGTGTTTTTACTTTTTCCTTTTATATAGTGTTTAACTATACATTACATAAAATTAGAAAGACCATTACAGCAAAAAATAAAAATCAAGAAGATAAAAGAAAAAGTTATCCATAATTTCACTATCCACTATCATTGCCACTGTCCTCATTTTAGTGCACAATGAAATATGAAGGATTTTTTTTTCTCCTTTTCAAATCTACAGCTACACATAATGGATGTCTCTCTAAGGATAACTCTATTCAAGAGCAATTATTCTAAAGTATTTCATTTCTAAATATAGAATCTGAAAATTTACTAAATGCAAAGATGACATCATATAAACAGATATCCAAACCTCTTATGCCATATTCATGAAGGCGCTTGTCTCTGTGTTTGAGGATGGTTCTTATCTTTTTTTTACCATGTTTTGCCTGAATTTTATTTCTCCTTTCTACATGATCCAGCCAGCCATACTGCCTGTGTAAATACAACTCAGGCTTTTTTCCTTTTGATACTCAGAAATCCATCTTCCACATTTTTGATCAGTGTGCAGTGCATTAAATACTACAGCAGATGGTGCTTTTTGATGATGTGTTTCTACATGAAACAAATTTTGTCCTGTATGCTGCATTATCAAAAAATCAAACATGTAATTATGCAAATATGTATGCCTTTATAATAATCAAGTTTTATTGTAAATGGTTGATGCACATCAATTTGATCCTGTAGTGCTGTTTTAAGTGCGGTTTAAGTGGCTTTTCAGTGTACCCAGAGGCAACACAAATGCATCTCTGGAATATTAATAAAATCCTGAATCTTTGAGACCCCAACTGGAATCTCATTGCTTGTACTGATTGAAACGAAATGCTAATCCTTTCCTTTAAAAAAATCCCCTTTGTTATTTAAAACACTGATATTAGTATGATATGAAGGGCCATTTTATTTTAAATTGTATTTTAATGTAGTTGTTAAAATAATGCCTAATCATACTATATTCAGTCTTCACAATGTAAATTTGATGAGACATGAATCCAATCATTTTGCAACAATGACTGCAGTCATGTATTTTAACCAGTCCGGTTTTTCTAATTCCATAAATTTCTATTGCCAGTGGCTGTTTACCAGTTTCACTTTTGGATGCATTAGCTGTCCTTTGTGGAGATATGTATTGTGAATATTCATTGTAGAAACAATTGACTTCTTGAAAAAAAAGGAGATTCTTTAGGTTGAATTCCTATGAGCATTTTCAAGCAGGATTATAACATAGAGAGTGGAATTTATTACTGAACAGAATCTCGGGTTTATTTTATACATTGGATTGTTTCATTGATTCATAATAGTGCCCACCCGTCTCTCCCAAATTCAAACACTGTCACACATTCTGTTGTGGTTAAACTAAACAGATGGACTGTGGGTACTGATAATCTATGATTGTAAATTATTTTTGCTTGTTTGTTCCTCTTGAAGAGAAATAAAAGGATGAGAAAAGCAGAACACAATAGAAAGAGCAATGTAGCTTTAAAGGGTAGAAAATAACAATATAATTTACTTTTTTTAATTCCATTTCTCCTTCTCTTTATATTTACTTTGTTTATTGGGTTTTCTATAATGAAGGGTTATGTTTTCAAAGGCCGCCACTCCCTCACAGGATGAATTGTGCCCTTTTGTCTTCTTTAGTCTCATGCCAAGTGTCCCACGCACCCTTCTTCATCTTACCATGCAACATCTCTTTCTTAGTCTTTTGATGTTTTCCTACTTTTTCATCTATTGTTCATACATTCTGGCTATTTTTATTTCTTTGGGAAAATCTCTCTAATTCACAGTCCATAATGCACCATTGTCCCTACTTTCCTGAATTTTTGGTCCTCTTTATAAATTGTATTCACTGTGTCCTCCTTATTTTGGTCACTTTGGGTGGCACTTAGTTGCTGCCCTATCTACTGTGCATTTCTGTCCAAAGTTACATCATTTCATCTCCTTCAAATTTTGCATGTCCATTTACCCATTTCTGTGACTCATCAAGATCAAGCTATATTATGCACAGATTTTTTTTTTTTGGAGGGTATGGTGAACTGGATTCTCTTTGATTGCTTAGATGTTTACTTATAACCATGTGTTGAAAGAAAACCTCAAGGATTTGTATCTGAATATTTAGAATTAATTTTAATGCACTTAGCACTTTCTGAAAAATGTTAAGAGCTTAAAACTTCCTTATAATTATTCTCACAGATATCAATTATGCATGTCCGATTTGCTTCCTCCAGGCCACATTAATTCTATTCTTGGTGTTGGAAACTGTGCTTTTTGGGTAAGTGATCAAAAATGCTATAGGCTTAACTTGTTACTCTAGTGGGATTTTCAATATAAAAATGGTATGGTCTCAGGGCTATTTAAATTGCACACACACACAGACATCTACATCATTGTGGATGTTAAGTAATATTGTTAGTGACCATTTGCAAAGGTCAAGGCAAGCTCTGGACAGTTTCAGATTCTAATCTGCTTGGTTTCCTTCTCCCTCCCCAATCAGAGCCCTAGTGGTAGCTCCTGAAATCAAGAGGAATGAACTGAGTTGACATTTATGTTTGAGTGTCTATTATATCAGGGATTTTACTAATCACTAATTGGTGAGAGTAGGTTAGGTCTAGCTTGAAGATTCCCGGAAAAAACTCAGATCATTAAAGTATGTATGAATAAAAAATTTATTTCATTCAGATTTCATAACCCCAAAGGTAACTTTTATATAAACACAAGAACAAGAACCAATTAGTTTCTTTTCCAACAGCCACCTTTGTTTTTGCAAGGTGGGATTCATTTATGATCTGAAGTATATGTTGATGCTTCAATCAGGAAAATCAATAGTATCCCTGGACTTTTGATTGCATTTTAATATGCAAATACAATGCAATAATTTTTCCAGCTTTTGAATTTAACTTTAGATGACATGACATTTCAAGCTCAGTTTAGGCATTAAAATGCGTCAGTAATATACACAACTGTAGCATTGATTTTAATAGAGTAACAAGAAATGTAGTCACATATCCTTGGTTAAGTTTCCCCGGCAGAAATTGCTTCTGCATCAGATCCTATTACAAATGCAATTCACTAAGGTCTTATGGGTGACAAAGCTTTAATTAGCATCACATTGTTTTCTAATGTGATTTTGCACTTGTAAAAACAGGATTAGGAATCAAAATATGCTTTTATAAATGCCAATTTTAATTGCATTACTGATGGTCTGCAGGTCTTTAAGCATCCCACACAGCTTCTCACATAATACCTCTCTATTTGAAGGATTAAGTGTGAAACATAAAGAAAAGATGGCATATATTGTCTAATAAAACACCTTTAAATCAGAAGAGGAAATGCAGTCACTTATGGTATACAATACTTCATCCAATGTCAGCACCTTCTGCAACATGTCCCCATAGCATGGAGTGACCATAAAATAGTTAATGCTTAGCAATTGTCTGCTGGTTTATTCCATAGCAGGTAAATCAGAGCAACATTCCATAATGGGGGTACTGCTTGAATTCAAGCCTCCAGACCTACTAGCTTCTTCCTAGGACATCCTTTAGAAGGAACCTGCATTTTCCCTTCCTTTAACTTTCTTGACATCTTTTGTTTGGTTTTTTTTTTTCACCTTTTGATTGTGTGTTTGTTGTTCTTCAGTGTAAGTCCCTCTCTTCCCACCTGGAAGGGAAATATTGAAGGAAGTCATCTCCTTTTACTCTGAGAACTTCTTCCAGTATATCTTGATTAGCAGTTTTGATACTTGAATTAAAGATTTGTCTTAATAATCATGCTATTTCATTATCACATCATGTCTGTATTCTGAATGCTTATTAGACTTGTTTTCACTCACTTGCACCAGACATAAGTAAGCAGCAACTTTTTTTGGTGCATG
Organism: Myrmecophaga tridactyla; assembly: GCA_004026745.1. Lineage (NCBI taxonomy): Eukaryota > Metazoa > Chordata > Mammalia > Pilosa > Myrmecophagidae > Myrmecophaga > Myrmecophaga tridactyla. The sequence continues at coordinate 29,378 of PVIY010011060.1, read as the reverse complement.
GTCAGGGAATCGAACCTGGGTCTCCTACGTGAGAAGCAAGCATTCTAACCACTGAACTACCCATGCACCCAGTAAGCAGCAACTTTTACTCACCATTTAAAAGAGAGGTGGATCCGATGACACAGAGAGGTTAAACAATTTATCAAAAGCTAGCCAGCATTTCAGTTGGAGAAATAAGACTAAAGCTCATATTTCTACTTCCCACCTTGAAGTTATAATTATTAGACCTAAGAAAGATAGTAGTAACTGGATACTGTATGAAGGGCTGTTGTTTAAAAAAAAAATCCTGCTTTTGTTTTGTTTAGTTTTGTTTTGTTTTGTAGATTGAGTAAACAAATAGTGTATCTAAGCTTTGGTTATTCAGAGACAGGTTGGAGCTGAAATGATCTTAGTTGAAAGTGACAGTTTTAATTTTGAAATGTTGCCTCTGTGCCACAAATGAAATGATTATTTGGAAAACTGATTCTTATTCCATAGCAGCTCTGCATGGTCATGGCCATTTCCATAAACTCCGTTTGTGTCCATTTAGCTGTTTGCTTAAATCAGTGGAAAAAGAATATATTTTATATCCCACTATAAATGTAATTATACTATTTGCTGTTTGAGTTTTAAAATTTAAATTTTTTAATATTTTGGGTTTTTTTTAACTTTTTATTCTGAAAATTATCAAACCAACAGGAAGTGTGCAAACATAGTAGAATGGGTTCGATTGCTTTTAAAGCTTGATTTTCTGGGAAGGAAAAAACCCTTATGGCCAGGTCAATGTAAATTTTTAAGATTTTTTTTTCAGTTTCTGTTAATTGCTTCTTAATTTCTTATTGATCTGCTAACTAAAGGATTATTGTTTGATTCACTGAGTGAGCTGGCAAGATTGCCTGGGTGAAATTAAATCAGTTAACCCAGCCTCTTGTGCTAGAAATTGGGCTGTGCAGTCAATCGTAATGGCTATATGCATTCAATAAGGAAAAGCGAGAGAGGATAGCACAGCCAGGACGTTCCATAACATGACTCATATTTTAATTAACTCCCACCCTTTTGCTGTATCTGTTAGGCAGAGCAACTCTATAAGAGAACGTCACATAGGAATAGCCTTGGGCTATCCCCAAAGCACAGCTAGCGCTCTATTGGTATAAGTGTTTATTTATTTTATTTTATTCTTAGATTATGATCTGGAAATAACTAAATAGAAAGGCCTGTCATTAACGACCTCATATACCTTGTCCAACTTTAACCAATAATTTTCAATATCAATTTTTTGGTGTTTAATTTCAGATATCTCCTTTCTTTCCCTCTCCGTCTTTCCTCCACTCACCTCATGCTCATTCTTGCCTCTATCTATTTATTCTTCTTTCTCTCACTTGTATTATATCCAATTAATGATGTAAACACCTGTGATGTTTCTTTCTGTCTAAAGATGGTGAGCACCGTTGAATGCTAGCACAAGTCTTATGATCTCTTAAGAAGCCCACCCTGACGTAGCTAACTCGTGTCTATCACTCTTTTCTATCACTTTTATTACTTTTTTGTTGTCCTGTACAATGGAGCACTTTATTAAGCCTGCTTGATTATCTGATTGCTTCATATATTTCTGTCTTATATATGCTCTTATATATGCTCCATGTCAACTAGTCATGTTTTATTATATATATATGTGTGTGTGTGTGTGTGTGTATATATATATAAGTGTGTATATATATATATATATATATATATATATACACACACACATATATATATCTTCCCCCTAACATGGCATTTTGCAGGTGAATAGATCTTATGACATGGGCAGGTGGAGAGGTAGAGCGAAGTCTGGCATCTTAGCTAGGCAGGAAGTAGCAAGTAACTTAGAAAGGGTCTGGTCCTGGAGATGGAGGCATCACAGGAGGATAAGGGAAAGGGGTCAAGGACCTAGCCTAAAAGTATAGCTAATAAGAGTCAAGTCCTGGACAGAGTCACATGCATGAGCAGTGTGCAAAAAATGGATTTAAGCACTAAGAAGTGTTGGGCCCATGATTACAAGTATATAAAGATCAGCTTCCAAACTGGGCTGAGTGTGGGCCAGTCTGTGCAACTAGCTGAAAACAGGTAGGAACTTCTGTACGGCATAGGGAAGTAAGGAAACATGAGCCTAATTGTTCCTGAAGATACAAAAAAAGGGCTTAATAAATGCTAGTGCATTAATGAAAGTCCATTCAAAAGAGTCCTAATGAACCTCTTCTGTCCCTGGGTACTAGCTCAACTATGAAAAGATGGGTAATATCCAAGTTTAAAACCTATGAGCACATATTTCCATGAAACATACCAATCTAAAGTCCTTTCCAACCTGCTGAGTTTTAAGACATTGTACATCAAGGATCATTGACTAACAACCGTCAGGGATTGGAATACAAGTTTTATATACACATTCTTTCAGTAAGTTGCCCCAAGATCTCTTTTTTTAATTAATTTTATTTACATACCCTCCATATTCACATCAAAATACTCCCCATTCCCTCTCCCCTCATTCCCTGGTAGCCTTTAGTCTACTTTCTGTCTCTGAGAATTTGCTATTTCTAGACTTCTAAGTTACATCATAAAATATAAGTCTGGCTTTTTTCACTGAATATAATGTTTTCAGGATTCTTCCATGTTTCAACATGTGATGGAATGTCATTCCTTCGTATGGCTGAATAATATTCCATTCTGTATATGGCTCACATTTTGATTGTTTATTCATTTGTTGATGCACTTTTGGGTTGTTTCCACCTTTTAGCGATGGTGAATAGAGCTGCTATAAACATTGTTGTTAAAGTATTTGTTTGAGATCTTGACGTAACTTTCTTTGGTAATTCTATATTTTAACTTCTTGAGAATCCATCATGATTGTTTTCCACAGTGATGGTACCATTTTATATTCCCACCAACAATGCACTGCTGTTCCAGGTTATCTGCATCCTCTCCAACACTGCTTCTAAATGTATCTTATTCTAGCTTCACTTTTTTATGGTCAGAAAAGTTACTTTGTACCATTTCAGTATTTTAAAATGTATTGAGACTTCTTATGCCCTAATATATGGTCTATCCTGGAGAGTGATCCATTTGCACTTGAAAAGAATATATACGCTGTTATTGTTAAATGAAATATGCTTGTTAGATCCAGTTGTTTCTCGTTTGTTTGTTTGTTTGCATGGGCAGGTACCAGGAATCGAACCCAGGTCTCTGGCATGGCAGGCAAGTATTCTGCCACTGAGCCACTGTTGCACCCCCCTAGATCCAGTTTTGTTAAAGTGTTGTTCATGTCCTCAATTTATTATTGAACTTTTGTCTCGATGTTCTATCCAGTGCTAAAAGTGATGTATTAAAATCTTTAACTATGGGCAGGCCACAGTGGCTCAGCAGGCAGAGTTTTCGCCTGCCATGCCAGAGACCTGGGTTTGATTCCCGGCACCTGCCCATATTAAAAAAAAAATCTTTAACTATGATTATAGAACTGCATATTTCTGCCTTCATGTCTGTTAATATTTGCTTAATATATTTTGGGCCCTGTTACGATATGCATATATGTTTATAATTGTTATATCTTCTTGTTGAATTTACCCTTTTATCAATATACAGTGTCTTTCTTTGTTTCTTGTAACAGTGTTTTTTTATTAGAAATCTATTTTGTCTGATATTAGTATAGCCACCCAAGCTCTTTTTTTGATTTCTATTTGCACAGAATATTTTTCCATTCTTTCACTTTTTTGTGTATCTTTGGACCTAAAATGAGTCTTATAAACAGTAAAAAGTCAAACTATGCTTCTTTATCCATTCTGCCAATCACAACCTTTTAATTGGAGAGTTTAATCCATTTACATTTACGGCAACTTCTGAAATGGCAAGACGTACTTCTGCCATTTTACTAATTATTTTTTTAAATTGGTATCTTGTTTTGTGCCTTCTTTCCTCCATTACTGTCTTAGATTTAACATCCTAAAACTACGTCAATGCTAGATTCTAAGCCTTCTGACTCTGACATGAAGACAATTTCTGTATCTCATTTTTAGCTCTTTCTCATCCATGAAAATAATGGTAGATTTGAATAAAGAATATAAGCTTGGTTGCTAAGTAGCTGCCATTCTCATTTTACCTCTCTTGCCTGCCCTCTGGTCTTGACCATGTTGCTTGTTCTGTAATCTTTCTGGGCCTCAATTCTCTCATCTGTAACAGAAGAGAGTTAACCCATATTGACTAAGGCTCCGTGTAATTAGAATTATGTTTCCCTTTGTAGAAACTTTAAAAGTTTCTTGTGGTATAAATTTTATATAAATGTATAGCTGTAGATTCATGGAGACAATGTAAGTGCAATGGGAATGCATCCCACACGTTCATAAGGCACCAGATATTTCCTCATGATTTTTTTTCTGGAAGTTTCAATATTAGGAATTTTTCTCATATAATTTAGGGATCTTCTGATGGCTAGATTACTCCTTGTACAAGTCATTCATTTTTCCCTGTTTTATCCTCGATCGTTTAAAATTATACTTAAAGGACTTAATTTTGAGTCTTATAAATTAATTATAACAATAACAACAGTTGACATTTTTAGCACTTATTATATAACAAGCAAAAGTCTCAGTGCTTTAACTCTGATAATTCACTTAACTCTATAAACAACTTAATTAAGTAGGTGCTATTGATATCCCCATTTTCAGATGGAAATACTGAAAGACATAGAATTTAAAAACATTATATGACATAACCGAGTTAAAACTTAGAGATCTTGATTGGAAACCAGACAGCTGAGGTCCAGAATCCATGTTTTTAATGGTAACACAACATTACAGCTCATCGTTCAAAATGTCTGAAGAGAAGGCACAACATTGTCTAATGTTTTCAGATTAGGTGAAACTTTGCACATATGCCGTGCAATCACAATTTACTTGTAGGGTAACAGCTAGCACTGCAAAAGAGTTAATTCAATATTCATCCTTCACAATGCACACTAGCCAGCAGGGATTCAGATTGAAGATGCTGATGATCTGAGAATGCTACCGGAGAATGCTACCAGTAACTCGTAACTGGAGGGAATGAACCATAACAATCAACAGGGACAAAGAACATCCTCATATCAAAGAGGTGAAGTTAGTCACAAGTGACAATCCACTGTTAAATAATTAAATTGTTTTAGCTGTTAACTGTAAGTGAATGTTGCTTTTAATTGCATTTTAATAATGTCATGCCCTTTATAACCAAAACTAATGTTTTCTGTCGCTCTGTTTTTGAAGTACGTGTCAGTTTAATTAAACTATTAATGGTAGGCAGATTTTAAGTACTTTATATTGTTCATTAAATTGTATCTGTTCACTAAGCATAAACAGGAACATCGAGTCAGCAAGAAGTAGATCCATGTTCTGCCTGATAAATCACCCATCACCAGCTAAGATGATGTGTTGTGCTTGTTTAGGTGTTTGCTCCCTGTGAGAAACAAATCCACTTCCGGTTATCATGTTCAGTGAGTTCATTTTAAAATGAAGGTGACTGCTCGTTTGAAACGTATGGACTGAGTAAAAAGGTTTGTTGGATTTGGGGGAAACAGATAACCAAAATGTAGGAAACTGAAAGACTGGGATCACCATGGCTTCAGCTCCTTAATGGTCAGGGCACACTCTGCCATCTAATTCTGACAATTCCAACATGAAAGACTCCAAGAGGGATTGGCTTCCTCTCCTCTTTCCTTTTTGGATTGCCTAATTATACCCAGGTCTCCTGTAAAACATGTGAAACCAACCTAACACAAAGCAGCCATTGTTTTTATTTCCAGAAATGACCATTGATACAGTAAACTGTGCACACCTCAAGCATCTCTTTAATTCAATTCAAGAGAATCGATCAAGTCTTGCTTAAAGATCAGGAAGGGTGAGAGCAGGATAATTTCTTGTCTACTCAGCCCATTGATGACATAGGCAAATAGAAAGGGAACCCTAATTGACAAAGCTTAAAGAAACAGAGCAGCATCCACAGTATACTTCCGTAGCAGGAGGGATGGCTGGGCTGCATCTGCTGCCGATAGCCAAAGATGTAACCTGTTATAATAGAGACAAGTGTGTCCTTCCTTTGTGAGGCAGATCAATCAATAGCTTTTCATGTGATCTTGTTCACTATTATGTTAGTAATGAAACCCTCTTGTGATGTGACAACTGTGGAATAACATTTGGTCACAAAGCTGGTGTTAACAAGCACAACTGGCACTCTTGTAATTAGACTGATTTCTGGTCTCTTCTTTCACAAATTGTCGATAAGTGCAGTAAACAGGCCGTTGAGTCCTTTCCGAACAGCTATATTAAGCCTCATATTTTTGGAAATTCATTTACTAGGTTTGTTTGTGGGGGTGAAGATAAAAGAGAAAGAAGATTATTTGACAATCTTTCCCTCTTGGCCAGCCTGTGCATATGCCTGCGCATATGTAAAACCATGTATCTCTCTATCTTTATCTATCCATCTATCGAATGTTTTCAGTAAAATTCAAAGCATATATTAACATATTTAATTTTAATTAACTGTCAGCTGGCTGAGAACAAGATCCAGACAGACAGGGACCCAGTGAAATCCCTGGGTTTAAGTTACACTAAAAGAAGCAGAATGATAGAAATAGACACTAAATGGAAAGTAGTACACTCTAAAAACTGACTATATCTCTTTTACACTTTTGTCCAAAGCAAGTTCTATTTGAGAAAAAATATAATTAAAAGCTTAGCCCTGGGAAGAAACTTACATATACAAATCTGATATCTACATTATCCACTTTGACAATTATTTTTTTAGTCTTAGTGTTTTTCTTTCCAAATGGTTTATCTGGAGAAGGGCAGGAGAAGCTAAATGAAAATCAGATCCATTGATAGACTATCAGTGACTTTTCTCTGAGAATTTCCTCTCTCACTGTCATCAAAAGGCACTAATTAAAAAACAAAGGCACCAGTTGCATTTAATTGTGGGTGGCACTAAATGCTATATAAAGTAGTTTACCCAAATGGGACCCCTGTTTCATAGAAGCTCTGATCTGAGCCTGTAACTCTAAGAAGTCCTGACACACCTTCAGCCAGTGAAAAGACAACTTTGGTTAGGGAAATCACCGTCATACAATGACTGAAAATATTTGGAAGCCAAGATGAAATCCCAGGTAGAAACAGACCTTTTGTTAAGATTCTGCTTTAAATCCCTCTATGCTTCACTTCATGCCTGTCCCAGGTTATTTGTTGGCTGTTTGGTACATGGATGCTTAGAGACAGAAACACTTATGTCAAGATATTTTCTCCTAAACTTGGAATTTCATTTTGACAGGTTTTTAGATATCATTTTTTGTTGTTGTTCAGTCCTAGTAGATATTGAAGTATTTCACTTTAGAATGTCATTTTCCATTTCCCAAGGTGATTTTCACATTAGTTTCATGTATACTTGTTCTTGGTTTCCCAGTTTTAAGACTGTAGCTCAGAGGTTGAAGTCCCATCACTGCTTATTAACATTATAGCTAACAGGACTTCATAAGGGTCAAGCCTAAGACTTCAGCTTCATGAACATTGTTTTACTGACCCAATGTGCTCACGAGATTTATTTCTCACACAGTGACTCACAATTTTATTCCAAACAGTTCAACAGACATTTACTGAGTGGCTAGTCACCAAACGATGAAAACACAGATATGGCAAGACATGGTCCCTCTCCTCATTGAGCTCACAGTGTTGAAAGTGAAAGGAAGTAAGCCAACAATTTTGAGAAAGGGTGCTAAGAGTAAAAACAGGGTAATGGGGAAATACAAATGAGAGGAATCTGACAAAGCCTGGGAGATAAGGAAACTCTCCCTCAGAAAGGTGATGTCTGAACTGAGTCTTAAATTCACACAGAAATGAGACTGTTAGGCAAAGAACAGTCAGGTATTGCTGGGAGAGGGAGCAGTATATTCAAAAGCATGGAAACGAGATAATTTGGCACATTCAGGGAGTCTAGAGTAATGTGAATTTTAAGATAATGGGAGACGAGAATAAAACCAAAAGATACAGGCAGAAGCCAAAACATGAAGTTTTCTGTAAGTCAACTCTTTTGGTTTGTTAAAGCTTCTGGAATTCAGTATACAAGAAATGAGATGGCTTTTATGAAGGGAATTTATTACGTTACACATTTATAATTCTAAGGCCAGGAAAATGTCCAAAGTAAGGTATCCAGGGAAAGATAACTTGACTTAAGAAAGATCAATATCTGTCACATGGGAAAGTACATGGCTAGAATCTACTGGTCCTTTTTCCCAGTTCCATGGCTTCCAGCTTCTGATGCCAGTGGTTTCTTCTCTAAGCAACTGTGGGCCTTCACTTCTCTCCTCCAGGATATAACTCTGGATTCTGGCTTGCTTAGTATCTCTCGGGAAAGCACATGGCAATGTCTGCTGGGCTCTGCCCATGTCTAGGCATCTGCTCTCTCTGTCAGCACTCCAAGCATCTCCAAACATCAGTGTCTCTGTCAGCTCTGAAGCAACTATTCTCCAATCGTCTGCATCTGAGGTTTCTTAAAAATGTGGACTCTAGTAAATGAATCAAGACCCACTTTGAATGGGTGGGATCATATCTCCATCCAATCAAAAGAGCATACCCACAATTGGGTGTATCACATCTCCATGAAAGCAATCTAGCCAAAAGGTCACACCCACAACTGGGCATGTCACATATCCACGGAAATAATCCAATCACCCTAACTAATAGGTCTGGCCTCACAAGATTGGCTTGGGATTAAAATATGGCTTTTCTGGGGATCACAATAGTATCAAATTGGCATATTATCCTAACAGGTTTTGTCTTCATTTGATTTTCTCTTCATTCTAAAGGTAATGAAAAGATATTGAAGAAAATACATTGGAAGAACATATATTTGATAGATATTTCAGTAAGGAATCCACAATATTTAGCAGCTAGTTGATTTATGAATTAGGCAAATATCCTAAAGTCCTTTCTATGGGCCCCATGTTTCTTAAACAGTGAGAGTGACAAAGAGAAGAAGACATGATCCCACTCCAATGGAGTGGAGCTTCTTATAGCCTAAAACAGGCCAAAAGGAGACACAAAGTCAATGCTATGGGGCAATAGAGACTTTGAAGGAGCAATGTTCAGAGTTTAAATAAGTACTGATGGTGGGTTCATGGAGTGGGGTAGGGTAGGAGGGTTTAAGAGAATCTTACTGAATTTGGAAGGATGAACAGGGGAGAGTAGAAGAATATTCCTGACAGAAATATAGAATACCAATCATTTTGGTGTGGATGAAGGGAAGAAAGAAATGGAGAGAGTCTTTCACAGATCACAAAGGGACCCATCTGTTAAAGAGTTGGAACTTTACTATAAAATATATGGATGCCTTTCATCTATGCCATTTGTGACTCTTGGCCTGAGCTCCCATACTCTGCAACTAGAAATCAATAGATAAAATTTGAATCTACTTCTTGTCAGACAGTATGCACTATTTCATTTAATCCTGATGACAAGTATATGAATTTATTAAAGACATTGATCTAGGACATATGGACTAGGGGTTGGAGCCAGGATTCAAAGCCAGCTCAATCTATCTCCTCTCATTGTATATCTCAGTTTCTTTGAGTTAAGAAAAGTCAACTGGGGATAACAGATTGTCTTAGGATATTTGCCAGGAATGATGCCCATATCCTCTCAACCCTGATCTCTGGCTTTGGATCTCTGCTCTTGGTTTCTGATTTGGTGACCACATAGACTTCTTTTCTATGCTTCCCACTTGTGTTTGTTAAGTATGTACTCTCCTGATGTTATCATCTACTCTCTGCAAAATTACCTTTATCAGACTCTATTCATTTATGAACATTTCTTGCAAAGGGAAAAAAAGTTTAGACTCTCTATAAGGATGTTAATAGGTAGTGTTGAGATTGATGATGAATATGAGAAAGAATTTTGGTTGCAGTATGGAGAATGGATTGTAGGCAGGCAAGTGAGGACACAGAGAGATCAATTAAACAGCTATTGCTTGTAATACAGGTGAAGAAATAGTGTTAGCTTGTACCAGGACAGTACCATTAGAGGGTAATGATTAAGGACACAGACTCTGGAGCTGAATTATATCAAGGTGTGATTCCCAGCTTAGCCATTCTCTAACTATGTTGCCTTAGGCAAGTTAACAAACCTTCTGTGTTTCAATTCTCTCACTGAAAAATAGGGTTCATGATAATGGTGCCTGCATCCTAAGATTATTATGAAGGTTCAATTAATTAACATGTGTAAGAATTATTGGCACATAGTAAGTACTATATAGGTGTTAGCTATTATTGAAGGCAGAGGAAATAAAAGTGAAGAGAGATAAGAAAGGTATAGAAGAAGTAAAATATAATAAGACATCTTGTTGATTGCTTGTAGAAGAAGAATAAGAAAGAGGTCTAAAATGGTTCCTAGATTTCTGTCTAGAGTTACTGTTTCCTGAAAATAAGAACAACTTTGTAAGAAGGGAAGATAGAGGTGTGTCTTTGCTTTGTTAGCTAGACTCACTAGTTAGGTACTCATAGAGAACTTTCTCCCTCATAGTGGAAACCATGTTAAATCCATGGATTCCCTGTATTTACTGTTTCATCCACATGTTACAGACAAGTAGGCAAGTTGATGACTTGCCAAATTCATGAAGTTGAAAAGTGAAGGCATGCACTTTTCTCTGACTTAAAACCCATGCCATTTCCTTAGGGCGATTGACCACAGGCCACAGAGCAACACCAAGTTCTCAGACTAGTGACCAAGGAAAGCAAATGAAATAGAAGAAATGGATTATTACTCTAAGATGATGAATGATGAAGATGAACTTAGTTCATGAGAATGGCTAAGCTGGGAATCACATCATGCATAATTCTGTACCTTTATTTAACTAACATAGGAAATGTTTATAAGAAATTATGTAAAAATTTTCTCCTCAAGCATTAATGACATTTCTCCAGGGGCATGTAGTTTGTTTCCAATGTTTTGCTATTATAGACAAAAGAGCAATTGATAGATCATGCTTAAACTTTTCTCCCCAAATTTCATATTATCTCCTTAATATAGATCCCTAGAAATGTATTTACTGGTAAAGAATGTTTGGAAAATCTTGTTATTTGTTGTTAAGGAAAGAAAATGTCACTTCTTAATAACCACCTAATTTAAAAATGAAATCCCACCCAAAAAAGGTTTTTTTTAAATGAAATCTTTACCAAACCTCTATCAATCTTTCTTTTCTGCTTAATTTTTTTCTCCATTAGAGAATATAAGTTTCATGAGGGCAAGATTTGTCTACTTTGCTTAATCATGTGGCCCCAATATCTAGAACAGTGCCTGGCACACTGGAGACATTAAAAAAATAATTACTAAATGAATGGAAAAAATGTCAGTGGCTTACAACAACAAAGTCAAGTAAATCATCTTTCATGGATTGGAGGCATCTTTGCTTCATGGCCTTCTCATTCTGAGCTCCAGCTGAAGAAAGTAACCATATTCTGAAATGTTGTCCTCATTGCAGAGAGAAAAGGAAGTGTATAACTCGTGGTAGCTTTTAAAGTTTCAGCTGGGAAATGGCACAAGTCATTTCCACTAACATTTCCTTGGCTAAGGCAATGAAGTTGGGAAAGCCCATGTCAATGCAGTGAAGGTCAGCTAATCCTCCCACAGGGAGAAGCACAGCATATTTTAAACAATTCTACAGTCTACCACGATAGTGTTCTCCTCATTTTCCTTCTTTATAACATGTATTTAAAAAGTTACCTGAAAGGGGAGAAAAGCCTTCATCATGTATTCATGATTTCTAGAAAGACTGCAGTGCAAAAGGAAGTAGTAATAGAATCTAATCTATAACTGGAGGGTAACTAGGTGAGAACAGTTACTCTAAAAGAGATCACAATTAGGAGTAAATTTGAGTTCTTCTAACTGAGTATTCCCATGTGCCCTCTCTTCCTTTCTCTCCTGTTTTTATAAGACATTCCATTCAAAGGCAGTAACTTTTTAAAGATACAATAACCATAACATTGCCTGCCTTAGAAACTAAGTAGAATTCTCAATGCAAATACAAAATGAGAATTGGTTATACATGTACCAGTCTATGAGGCTTAAGAAATCCCAAATCAAACATACTGCAAAACATAATTTAAACAAAAAATTTCTTTCACAGTGACAAAGGCAAAAAAAAAAACAAAACTATAAACCTCCAAGGTTTATATTCAAGGCTTTTACTCAAAAATTACTTTAATTTCAGATTCAGTAGAGGACAAATGCACAATTGTTCACCAAATGGTTTAGATAGATTCCTCAAGGACTTCAGGTATTATATTACGTACTAAGAGGAAGGGCAAACACAATTATCCAACCCAATGCACACAGAAAATGTATCTAAACAATTAGTTGTGCTAAACTGATTTTAAGGTTGTTGCATGGAACAACCAAATATATACATATTATCAATTTGGTCCTAATGTTTCAGATTAGTAATAGTAGCTATAAATACCCTTCTATGAACTGATTCACTAACAGCATCATTTGATAAGCTACACCTTATTCTGACTTTTTCTTTCTTGCTTTACTAATTTTTCCTCCTCTTCTTTCTTTTGAATTTGCCCCACTATAAACTAGGAACGCTAGGAGCTAGGGATATATAAGACATGGTCCCTGTCCAAAATGTGTTAGTCTGGTACCACAGACAGAGAAGCATATCAATAATTTAAGAGAGAGTTCTAAGTGCACTTAAAAGGTATTTTAGGGGGGTACAATAGAGGGGCAAACAGCTTTGTCTGGAGCTGAAAGGTAGTCATGTGCAGGCGGGCTAGAGAGTAAAAGGACATACTAACTAGATGGAACAAAGTGTGCAAAGTTACAGAAATGTGGGAGAGCACAACACAGGGCGTCTGAGACATGAAAGGTACATTGGAGCATGGTAGGAGATGGGGCTAGAGCAGTGATTCTCAACCTGGGGTGATTTTGCCCTCCAGGGGCAATCGGCAATGATGTAGAGACATTTTTGGTTGTCACAACAGAGTGTTTAATGCTCCTGGTAGCTAGTGGGTAGAGGACAGGGATGCTGCTAAACATTGTACAATGCACATGCATCCTACAATGAAACAAATAATTATTTTGGACATTATGTCCAAAATGTCCATAAAGTCAAGTTCAAGAAACCCCAGGCTAATATGAAAGAAAGAACAGAATAAGACATGAACCTCTCACATGGTCCTTCAAATTTTGTAGGATAAAAAAAGCCACAACTTTCTAATGTCAATGCTCCTCTTAGGTTTGGTTGGCATGAGGCTATTAATTCAAGAGATAAGTCAGTGATGAATTCAGTTATCTAATTCTACAGTCTATCTGGGAATCTTTAGACTCTACAAAGATCCTGCCATAGATTTATTACTTGAGTGAGAATTTATGATGAATACAAAATCTGTAATGGACTAAATCAGTGGGGTTTTTTTCTTCCCCTGAATTCAGTATATTAGGTCAATTGGGTTTTTTTGTTTGTTTTTGTTGTTTGGGTATTTTGTTGCTGTTGTTGAATTCTGAACTAATACTGCTGCTCTTTGGTGACATAGAACAAAACTATCCGACTTAGTAGATCCTTTAGTTTTTATCCCTCAATCTTTCCATCATTCCTAGCATTGCATGTTTAATTTCTTTCTTCCTTTCTAAGAGAAAAAAGTCTTCTTTCCAGAAAGAAAAACAACAAAACTTGCATCCATTTAAGACAGAGAGAGAAGGAAAGCTAAGACTTCCTAGGTACGTCTTAGTGCCCCATAATAATCAAAACCACTTCTCCCTACACCCAAGGCAAATTACTGTTTCCCTTATAGGATTTTTGTCCAGTTATGGTTATGATGCATGTTGAATGAGCAAGTGAACAAATTAATTCAATAAAAGTAAGAATGAAGACATTCTAATTACCACCGTTGAACCATGCAGTCCTCAAGTGGTTTGGTCAATAAGTAAAACTGCTCCGTGGTTCTCTTGGCTATATGGGTCTAAGTTATAACAGTCAGGAATTACCCTTATTACAACATACATATTATATTTAATTTTATAATTTTATAATCCCAGATCTGAAAATGCAAAGATCATGGAAAACTTTTATTAGCAGTAGGATTAGCATTGAAATTCTGGGGCATTTCAGGTTATCTGAAGTAATTCAGTGGGGACATTAATTTGTAAATATATCTTCTCTCTCTGTTAGATATAATTTCCTTTTTTCATATTGAAACTCAAGAAAAAACAAGAAGATACATACAATTACATCTCGTGTGCAGTTTTCCAGTGTTATTTTCCTGTTATTGTATAAAGAAAATCCTGTTTCACCAAATCTTCTATCGAAATTGGTTAAATTTACCCCCAATTGTTGTTTGTGGTTTGCCGATTAGTTTTGCTAATGAATTAACCAGTGCCACCCGACCACTTGCAGAGCTAGTCTCAGGATAATGAATGTAATTATTTAGCACTAAACCAGGACAACATCATTCTTTTTTCTCTGACGAGCATAATTCTTTATTCTCCCATTAGCCAGGTGCCCTGGTCTCTGTAAACTAGTTATTGACCTGCTCGTTTAAGAAACTTCACTCTAAATGCTTCTTCCCTTATTTAACTCAAGCAAGCGCCTATAATTTCTCTTCACCATACGGGGTTAGCATGTAAAGAGTTCATTGTTCATTTATTGTGAGTAAAGCAAGGCGTTAGGGAGCTATTCTTAGATAGATGCTCAGACTCCTGAGCCCTGCTTACTTGTCCCTGGTTATAATGGACACAAAACCGTATGGGGCTTAGAGAGCGTCATGTAAGCTCCATAGGAAATCTGAGGCAATGAATCATGGAGCCAGACCCCTGCTGAGGACTGTGTGTCTGAACAGACTACAAATAGACAGAAAAGCAGCTTAAGCAAGTGGCTTTCATATGACAGGAATGCATATATTAGACATAAGAGGAGACTATTTGGATAAGGATGTTTATATCTAAAGGGCAATAATAATTCTTCTTGCCAGACTCAGAGAGAAACTGTTAGTGAAGAACAATGCCCGGAGGCCCAGACCGACGTGTTTCAGGTGTATCTTCTGCCACCATTTAATATCCTTTTTTTAAAAGGTGTCACACGATATTGGATCACCTTGGCCATGATATATTGTGTCAGGGCACGTGCAATGAGACATAGTGAGATGTGACTGGCATAGCCTAAAGTAAAGATTAGATGTCACAAATTAAAGAAAAAGCCACTGCCATCATTCATGATTGACCCTCTCTTTGAAACCGTTTGGGGAAAAATTAAAAGAGTTGAAAATGACACAGGAAAGGAAGTTGTGTTTAGGTTTGGGAGATAATGTCCTTTTTCTTTCACATTTTCGTTAAATAGCGAGTGCTGTATGTTCCGCCTGACCGCTGTCTGTAGAAATGTCATTGTGCTGTTAAAAAAAGGTAAGCAATAAACACCCCCACCTTGGGGAAACCTTGTTAACATTCTTATTAAATTTTTATGTTTGAATAATGATATTTGCATATATCTTTTTCTTGATTGCAATTCCCAGAGTCCTTTTAAGAGTAACTTGGCTTGACAGCCCAGGAGTTTTGAGATAAAGAAAAGACAAATTAGGAAGAGGTCTATAGGGGGAAACAAGATTATATTGGAAAGTTTATGGTGTAAAGAGAGCAGGGACAGAGCTATTGGTTTCTTACAAGGCTGTTTATGTTTATGTATGGTAAATGGGACTAATCAAGCACACATATACATAAACATATTTATATTTGTCCCCATACATGCTCCCTTGCCTTTTTACGCTAACCATACATGTATAAACATGAGTGAAAATAATAAGGTTCTTTCAGACGTCTATCGAGAAATCACAAACTGAACTGCAAGGCAACAAAGGCTTTTATTTGGGGTCTTAAACTGCAATTCTGCAATTCAGGGAACAACCCAAATTTGTCTATCTTGGCGCTTCAAAGCAAGACTTTTTAAAGAAAAATCAAAGGATTACACAAATTGTTTGATTGGTGGATATTTGAACTGCTCCAAATGTTCTTCATTTTAGATAGTTTACTGAATTCTTTTTCTTGTGGTTTGTATCTAGTGTCCAGGTTTCCTAAGGGTTTAGAGGAACATTATTTGCTTGAGATTTTGCATCCTTTGGCAGTTTGTGATATTTAATTGAGATTTGCATAAGAGTAACCTCCAGAATGACCTCCCCCCCTTCGTCATTTTAAATCTCTTAGCCATTGTAATTCTATTTTGTTGTTGCTTTTCACACAGAGAACTGTTATGACTCAAGCTGGGAATTTACCCAATGAAGTAAACACTCAACTAAAAATATTACCAAGGAAGAGAATGAGCTAGACAAAAATGGATAGAATTACAGCAAATTACAGTGGTGGCATTTTGAATCTTTTAATGGATCTGTTATGCTGTGGGTTTCATGAGCATGAGGCATTATTGGGTATTCTAAATAAAATAACTATTAAATAATAGCTAGGCAGTACCTCAAAACATTCCGAAGTCACAAACTGAGCTCAAAAACCCAGGATTCTGAAGAAAACTCCCTCACAGAAGTCTTTAAAAAGAATTTAAAGCTTCAAAAACAAGTTGCCCATCTTTAAGGATTTTAATTGTAACCACCAAAACTCATAAGGCAAGGTCAGAAGGCAGCTTAAATAAGTTTTGTTAGTGCAATGCTATTTTCTGTGCCGCAAAGACTTTTATATAATATATACTCAATAAATACTTTTGAATAGAATTCATATCAAGTTATACATTGTTGGCCAAACTGTAATTGATTTGATGATAAAAGGAAAGAATTCAAGAAGATTCAGAAGTCCTCAGATAAATAGTGCAAGCTGAATACCCCATATGTCACATGCTTATAATATTTCGGTATCATTTAATACATAGACATTCTTAATTTGGATAAGAACAAATGTGTCATTTTTCCCCTTAATGACTTATACTTTTTGCCTGATCCAAAGTTAAGATATTTTCCTGTATTTTCATCTTTAAAAAAAAAAAACTTACGTTTTTTCCATTTAGATTTTAAATCCAGTGTGAATTAATTTTTATAAATGATTTAAGATAGGGATATTATTAATGCATAACCAATTGTCTTAATTATTCTAAAAATTGTTAATTCTTTTATAATGTATAATACCATTTCAGGAATATAGTAACTTGCCATTTTTAGATATCCTATCATTTTCTAAAGATATTTCTCTACACCAATGCAAAATGTTTGATTATGAAAGCTTTATTATAAGTCTGGAAGCGTCATATGGAAATTCTCCCATGTTTTATTTCCTTAAAATTTTCTTGGCTAATATTGGTCTTTGCATTTCCATATGAACTTTAAGATAAATATGTCAAATTCCATGAAAAAAATCCTGTTTTCAAAATTAGATTTGTATTTAAAGTATGTATTAATTTGGGAAAACTAAATGCTTTAACATTATTGCTTCTTTCCACTCATGAACACATGGAATTGCTTCATTTGTTCAGTCTTCATTATGCCTTTCAATAAAGTTTTATTATTTTCCATGTAAAGATTAAATATCTTTTGTGAAATTTATTATTAAGTTCATTCCAATTTTTGTGCCCCTTTTAAATGACAACTTTTATTAAATTCTCTAATTCTTTTTTTTTTCATATGGAACTTGTGTCCAGATTACATGCTTAGTGCTCTTATTTATTCTAATAGTTTGTCTGTAAAATACCTTGGTTTTCCTATATAAACAATCATATTGTCTTTGAAAAATTAGATTTTGATTTAATCTTTTCCATCCCTCTGTATTTTATTTCTTTTTCGTATCCTTTGCACCAGTTAGACATTCCAGAACTGCAAGTGATGATAGCAACAAGATAACATACTTGTCTTGCTGCTGACTTTTAAAATAAAAAGCTTCTAATGTTTCACCTTTAAGTATGGTCTTTCCAATAGTGTTAGTAAATATCACTTTGTTAGGTTCAAGAATTGTCTTTTTATTCCTATTTTGATAAAAGTTCTATTTTAACATTATTATGTGTTAAATTTTTCTGTCTTTCTTGGGGTCATTATGATTCTTTCTTCTTTAAATCTATCATTGTGAGAAATTGCAGTAATGTAGATTGTCTAGTTTTGAACCATCCTTGCCCTCCTTGGGTACACCCAATTTAATGACAGTCTATAAATTTTTTTCGCTCATATCTTTGCCTAGTATTGGTAGTAAGGTTAGCCATTTAAAATAAGTAGGGAAATTTTTCTTCTTTTTGTATTTTTTGGGAGCACTTTATATAAAATTAAGGTTATCTGCTTTTAAAGCTTTGATAGCAGTATTTAAAATTGCCTCAGTTTGTTATTTGTGGATATATGGAAGGATATATTTTAATATATTGATAAAATTCATTTAATAGTTACAGAAGAATTCATATTTTTTAATTATCTACAAGTCAGCTTTGGCAAATTATATTTTTTTGGGGAATTGTTATGTGAGTTTTCAAATTTATAAGCATAAAATTTCATTGCATTTTAATTATAGTTTAAAAAAAACCTCTATCCATAGTTCTATTTTCTTCTGCATTCCTAATGTTGTTTTTCCTTTCTTTGCCTTTAATTTAGACAATTATATTAGAGTTTTCATAGAAACTGAAGAATTTAGCTTATTTTAATATTTTTCTTCCATAGAAATAATTTTAATATTTTTCTTCTCTTCTTTTTTGTTTTTCTACTTCAATCATTATTGCACTTATTCTTTATTATTTCCTTTGTTATGTGTCTTTGTTTTAACTTATTTTTTTCAACATTTTGAATTGGTAGTACAACTCACTGATTTGTTTCTTTTATTTCTTGTCTAACAACATTGAAAGATAAATCTTCCTCTAAGTACCCTTTAGAGTCATCCCACAAGTTTTGATATTTAATTTCTAAATTTTTTTAGTAACAATAATTTCATGCTATCTTGTTTATAATTTTGTTGGAATTGAAAGTGCAACATAAATTTTTAGGTGATTCTTTAAACCAAGTCCCTGTTGAGACAAAACTTCTTTTTCCTTGCCTACTTCGGAAGGATTCAAGTAGAAGTTGGATGTGCCCTTGATGTAGATGCTTGAAAATTTTCTGCTTTAGTGGGGGAAGCTGGAATGATCTAACCTGAGGTTTGATTTTCATTCTCAACCACTAATCTTGAAACTTCAGTTTGCTTTTATGAATATTCTTGATTTAATATCATTTAAAACTAATTTTCAGTAATGAAATAGGCACCTATTAACTATCGTGTTCCTCTACAGTATTATCAATATCCTAACAAGCACAGGAATCATTTTAGAAATAGTAATCTACAACATAGAGTTAGTAGCTCATGGGATGAATATAAATTAAATATGATTGAAATATGATACCTAATGAAAATGGAGAGTCCCTGAGTTACATAAATATTTTTTCCTCTGTTATTTTGGCTCCCTTTTCCTAATTATAGGCTTAAGATATTGATTATAATCTATGTAGATACTTAAGGGAAAATGATAATGATCGTATAATTTGCTACAGCTTATTAAGTGATTAACCTGGCCAGATATTGTGACAAACAGTTATGTCTTATCTAATTCAATCCTTAGAATAATCCCATAAGATTAGTATAATTTCACCTGTTTTTAGATGAGAAAATCAAAACTTTATAACTTGCCCAAGGTCACACTAGATAGTCAGTGGATTCAATATTTGAATACTAATCTATCCAACTTTAAAACATGTGAACTGAATAGTCTACAAAGAAAAGAAAAAAAGAGAGAGAGAATAAATAACAACTTGTTGTAAATTTATACAGCATGTAGTAAAGAATTTCACTTTTTTCCAATAGAAGATTTGGCCTTTGTTCTTGGGTCCTCATAGGTCTTTTGAATATTATGCCTGATAAGAGAGCTTCTTTTGACCTGGGACCTAGGGTCATGCCAGATAGTCAAACAATGTGATTTAGGGTGAGGGCTGGCCATACCAGATGGCATTTAGGATGGAGAGTGACCACATCATAAGAACCAACAATATGATTCAGTGTGGGGGCTTTGGATAGACCTGGAGACTCTCAACCCCATGGGCAATCACGCAATTATGTCTATGTGTTGTAGCCCCACTAAAAACTCTGGACCCTGGGGCTTGAGTGAGCTTCCCTGATTTGCAATACTCCACGTATATTTTCACCCATTAATATCAGGAAAGGAACATGTCCTGACTCCTTGAGGAGAGGACAATAGAAGTTCCACACTTGGTACTTCCCCAAGCTCTGCTCTATGTGTGCTTATCTTGGCTGATTTTAAATTGTGTCCTTTCCTTGTAATAAACTGTAACAATGGCTATAATAGCTTTCAGTGATTTCTGTGAGCCTTTCTAGCACATTATCAACCCCCAAAACTTACAGTTAGTGACAGAAATGAGGGTGGTCTTGTGTACAAGACAGTTAGTGGTCTTGTGTAACTGTACAGTCGACTCACTCCAATCAAACAGAAAGTTATGAAAAAGTAGTCTGGGATAATGGAAAATTAAGAAGAGGGAAAATGTCTGGGCAAGTCCAAAAGCCTAAGAGTTTATTTAGAAGTTAAGGACAGAAAATTATTCCATGAAAAAGAAACAGCATAGGCAAAGGCAAGGAATCAGGAAGCAACTATCACATTTCATTTACTCAAATATGCTGCATTTAAATGCCACTCAAAACAAACAAACTGAGCCAAATAAAGCTATGAATTAAACAATGGCACATCATTAATTGTAAGACATTCTTATATTTAAGATTTGGGAAATATCTAAGATACTTAGATACTTAGTTAAATTAGGTAGAATATTTAGGATCTAGTGCTAAATTAAATGTGGCCAACATATTAGATAATTTAAAGCCAAAGGTGAAGGGAAAACATTGATGCAAGGGGTGGCAAAAAATGACTACAAAATTTAGGTGAAATTTAGGGTGAAAAATGTTCATTTATCCCCTATATGCGAGCCCTTCTGATAAAAGGACTTAACAGATTGACTATGAAAGACATGATTCATTTGTTGAAAATGAGGATTATAGAAGCTACGGTTTCCCAGATTCGCAGGTCTATTGTTGAGGGGCTAAGAATTTAAAAAGAGTTTTTCTAATTCTAAAACTCACATTAAGAAGTTTAAACTTCAACTTTTAGCAGAGGTCTTTAAAAGAGGGGAATGGTGTGATGGTATTTCTTTTTAGAAATATAATTCTCACAGAACTGGTAAAAGACCGGTGGGCTTATGTAATGACCTGAGCAGATAATTTGTGGTAATAAGCTAAGAAAAGATGGCAGTTTTGATGTGACTCTGAGGTTTCTTCATTGGAATTTAGGACTATTAGGATCACAAAACATTTGGAGAGAAGGCAAGGTATGAGTTAAAATTCAGACTTATTTTAAACTTCAGGTGCTTGCTAAATATCCCGATTGAGCTTTCCTATATACCTGACAGGACGGGTTTGGATACTATCAGTACACACTCACATTGAGGACTCCCAAGTGAATGAAATCACCCAAAGAAAACACACAGCAATAGAGAAAATGATTAAGGCTGGATACCTAAAGAACCGCAACATTTAAGAAGCAACCAGAAGAAACAACTAGAGCTATAAATAGAGATGTAAGAAGAAGGCTGCCCCCCTGGCCAAGTAAAGAGATAAAAGGGAAGTCAATGATAACAGTGCTGCAGAGAAAGGGCATAGAGCAAGAATTATAATTAGGTCACTAAATTGGCATTGTAGTCATTGGTCAGTGATCATAACAAGATCAGTTGACTTGGAGACCAAAACTACATACTACATACTCATGGTTTAAAGATGGAGTATCAGTTAACTTTTGTTGTGCCATACACAGCAAACATTTTCTAAGCTCACAATTCTGTGGGACAGTAATTTAGACCATGTTCAGCTGGGTGATTTTTCAGGACTCAGCTCAGCTTACTCATGTTTTTCTTAGCTGCCAGTTGGCTTCTTGTGTTGTCTGGTTGACAGATGAGGTTGGGAAGGCAACTGAGCCATGTGCGTTGCATCATCCAGTGGGCTATTCCAGTTTTTCTCACACAGCAGCTCTACAGGAATCCAAGGGAGTAAGCAGAAACATACAAGGACTCTTGAGGTCTAGGCATAGAACTGACAATATCATCACTGCCCCATTCTATTAACCAGAGCAAATCACAATGGCAGCCAGATTCCAGGAGCAGGGAAATGGATTTCACCTGTTGATGAGAGGAACGGTAAACTCAAATTGCAGAAGGATCAGGTATGGGTAAAGAATTGTGGCCATTTTTGCGACCTGTCACAGAGAGGGAGATGAGGAGGTAAAAATAGGCAGTATTGTCCACCAGTGTCAGAGGAAAAATGACAATAAAATAATGCAGGGCCCTGGTGCAAAAGGAGGCTTATAGCAGGTGTTGTAATCCCATAAGCAGGAAAATAACGTTTGCCTTTAAGTCTCTTGCCTCTCCATCTGTTTGGTGGAGTTGCTCATGCCTATGTTCAGCACCTATCTTACTTGTAATTACAAATCATCACGAACACTATCCACTTCCAAGCCTGGAAATATTGGAACATGAATACTGATTTGAAGACATACATACATCAGAACTAGGCATTATCTATGATCTGGTAAGATTCATTTCTGTCAAATTCATTTTCCAATTAATCACAAGAGTAATCTTTCTAAACTACATTTCCCACCATGTTAGTTCAGGTCTTTAGAGAAACAAATGCCAAAATAGAATTATCAGTGCAGGAGAACTATGGGGGAAACCCCCAGCCTAGGATTGTCTATATATAATGTAATAGTTAAAAACAGGCAAATAAATGATATTTTATCAGCTTTGAACAGCATCGCCATTGATCGGCATAGACATTTAAACTTAACTGATTTACACCAAAATCACCCCCTCCTACAGTCAAGCATTTTCAAGAACACTACATTGTGACTTGGTCAGTGAGACGGCATAAGAATCAGATGGCAGCAAGGATCCAGTCCTTTCTCACTGCCCCTAACTAGTATTCAAATATTATTTGGTTTATGACGCCATTAAAAAACAAATGTTTCTTGTAGGAAAACCTGATTTAATGAACCTTGTTGAAAAGGAAGAAGCAAATGAGACCTCCCATGTGGGCCAATACCATGATATTGCTGATAATATTAACAACAACAATAACAAAAGATAAACATTTACAAATGCCTGTAAATGAATATGATGGGCTTTGCTTCAGTAATCATTAAGCAGAAAGAACTGGTTTCAGCATGCTTGTAAGATGATCATTGATTCTTAATAGTGTTAATGTTTATTAATGATAGATGATTGGCTTTACACATCTTATGACTAGTAAATACATGAACTACATTTCTTATGTCTGGCACAAATTTGTATCCAAGGCCAATGAAGCTGCCCATTACTTGGCTTTGGAGACCTTGAATGCACAGGCAATAGTAGGCTATACCTCCAGGAATTGGAGCTGACTTTTCATATTTTAGCACTAAAAACAGTGGTAGAATCCATGCAACCCTTCAAGACTCCAAGAATCTGCCAAAGTTCCTGAGATGTAAGAAAGTTCATTTCAGATGTTTTAGCAAATAGAAAACTGCTATAAAATGTTTCTCTTGTTCCCTGGTCCTGTTGAATTCATAACACTTAAACACCTGTGTCCGTCAAATGGAATACACAGGATCACAGCTAGAGCTGTTCTTGACTTTGCAATTTCATTGACTGACAGTTTAATATCTATTTATTTTCACATCTGACACCAGTAAAGACAGGCTGGCATCATGAATGTCGAGACATTATGCTGACAACTGTTTTTTTTTTTTTTTCCATCATTTGGGGGGTGGAGGATGGTTCCACGTTCCCAAGTAAAATGTTCTTTTCAAGCACTGCAGCTCCAATAAAGACCAAATTATAGTTCAGAAATAATTGGTGGTAACTATTGATAGGTTACCTGTACATGTTTATATAGGAATGGGTACATTCAATTTGAGATTTACTAGTAAACTAACTGTTACTGTTATACTCTGGAATGAAATGTGTAATTATACTATTTAAATAGCTGAAACAGCTGCCATTACTGCGGACTGTGTAAACAGTATTTTCCATGCTAAAATTGAATGTTTAGAATATGGTCCCTTATTTTCAGCAGCTCTTGTTTAGTCTCTGAAATACAAACAAGAGGCCTAGCTCCATCCCAGGTCCATAATATCAGAGCAAACACGCCAGAGGAGGGATAGTCACGAAGCGAGAGTGAGATGGATTTGTAACACCGTAAGCAAGACCACAGTGTGGCTCAAAATTAACCACAGAGATAGAGAACTTGGCAGCATTTTAGGCACCCCACAAAATATATTTCGTTTCCATATGTTGAAACAGATCGGAAGAAAGTCCTTTGTCTCTCTCATTTATGCCTGCTATCCAAACTGAAAATAATTCAGTTTTACGGTCGCTCGATGTATAGTTGGAAAATTTTATGATGATGCTGAGATCACTGAGCTTTTCAGTCTGCTACCCTGAGAATGCTCTCATGGCTAGAGGTAAGGGCTGATAATGCAGAACCAGTTCCACTGTGTAACCATTAAGGAGCTGCCTTATAATCAGGCAGGATTGGATGGACTGACTTTATTGCCTTTATAGCTTAGGATTGAAGTATACTATTACATCTTACAACTCTCCTCCCCAATGTCATTTTGCCAAGTACTCTAAGAATGAAATATGCTTTCTAAACTGAAATTTTGTTCAGAGTGCATTCATTTACAGAAATTAGGTCTGAGATTGATTGTGGATTTCCACAAAATCACATTAATTTCAGTTCTTGGCAATTACAGTATAATTAGTGTTATTGATGCAGCAGCCTCATAAATAAATATTTTTGTAGCCATATAGTTTTCTTTTTGTTTTGCATTTTGTCTGTTGTTTGGTTGTCTTGCTTATTTGTTTGTGTAGGCTTCATTTATGGCTGAAATTAGACCTGGGTGTCTTAGCTCTTTCTGTGGAAGAACCATGTGAGCAGTCGGGAGCAGAAGAGGTGAAGCAGGACTCTTTCCTCCAATTTGCTGAGTCCTTCTCAGTGTCACATTCCTGTGAGTTCAATCCTAAATCTCCCCATCCTGGGTTCTCCATTCCCTAGAATTTTCATTTCATTACTATCCTCCTTTTTCATTAAGCCCTGAACAATTAGGACCTAAGATGCAATTTTCTTAGGTCTTTTCTCCAATGGCTCAAGGAGTTTCCTACACCCACTTTCATTCCACATTGCCTTTTCATATTTTGCATGATAACTGTCTTGATTTGCAAAGTGCAAATTTGGATTTGGAATCAGAAGTCCTGGATTTGAGTTCAAGCTCTGCCGCTAAACTATGCATTCTTGAGAAAATACTCATTTCTCAGTGGGGATGGATATCAACCATTTGTTCAGCAAATACTTTATCGAATAATTATAATGTGTCAGGCACTGTTAAGGCATGAAAGGCATGGCAATGAAAATAAAATTGATCTAGGTCCCATCCTCATGGGCCTTACATTCTAAAATTGTCTAACCTTAAAGGATTAAATTGAAAATATATGTGAAATTTTGCTATGGTAAAAGATACAATGATTGCCTTTACTTTGGTTTTGCCTATTCCAAAAACAATCAACTTGTCGTCTTAAAAAGACATAGCTTTCTGAAGTTAGTGAGAAGATGAAGGAAAAAGAAGATATTTACAAGACAGGAATGCGCAGGTTGTTATTGAGAAGAGTGAGAAAAGAGGAAATTGGAGACAGAGAAAAATAGAGATGAGCAAAGACAAATATTAAGTGCTCACTCACAGAGTAAATGATACATCAGAAAGTGCCAATGGGAGACGACTTTTTAGCCCTTTTCTATTCTAGTACCTGTGGGATTATGTGCGAGTTCTTTTACTTGCCTCGGTTCTGTTTCCATCATCTATGAAAACAGAAGGTAGGATTGCATGATCTCAGGATGCCTTCATGTTGTTTCTTTCTATGACTATAAAGCAAGAGTTTATCTCATTCAGTTCAGCCCTTCACTAGGACCCTTCAAAATGCCTGCTTCATGAAAGGCGAGGTTCACTTTTTGGGGGGGGAGGGTGCACAGTCCGGGAATTGAACCTGGGTCTCCCGCATGGAAGGTGGGCCAGGTTCACTTTTAAATATCAAAAATTAATTATACATGTTGTATTGTCTCTTCTTTTAAAAATGGATAGAAATTTAATCCAACCAATGTTAAATCTTTGGATTTTTCTAGAAGGTATATTTTTGCCAATATTAGTTTTGATTAAGAAAACAACCTCAAACATTTATTTTCTGTAGTCACCTAACACAACTCAAATTGCCTTCAGATATTAGCACTAAAGATATACTTGACATTTTTTTCCCTATTGTCTGAGAATCTATAAAAGCTTTAGGATCAGTAGAAGCAGTTTCAGATTTCCACCAAGATTTAATACTGGATTTTATGAATAAAAAGGAAAAAACATAGTGGACTATGATATTTGTGATATTCAACAAGAAAAGTGTAATCCTCTCCTAACTCCATCACACACGCATACCCCCACTAAAACAAACAGGCTGATAAACAATTTTAATCTAATTATGAATTCAAGGAGACATCCTATTTCAGAAATAAGTACACTGAAATAGATAAACAGTATTTCAAATCTTAAGCACAGAGGGAAAATCCTCATCTTTATTGGGCGGAAGAGAACAGTCACATATTTATGGGGGTGACAGCAAGTGGTAGAAACTCATCCCCCCACCATTGTCAGCTACCACGGTGAGCAGTAACTTCTCCGGCCCTTTCTTGCTGGCAGGTTAAGCTATTTCACCACTTGCAGCCACACTCCCGGGATCTCTCACGACCCTGCCCGCCAGCCACCCTGATGTTCCACTGAGAGCGTCCTCAGCAGAATGGAGTGAACAGATGATACCATCCCATTTTCCTAATGTCAGTTTCTATTCCCATAACAAGAGAACAGAGTTTTAAGAGCCAGTATAATTTTCCATTGCAATGTGACCCTTAGTAACAATGCTATTTTACTAAAGAGAAAGAAAGAAGGAAAAACAGAATAGAAAATGAGGTAAAGCCTTAGAACACATGCTCTCTTTGGGCACTAGGAAATACTGTAGGGCAATATTTAGTAATTTTCAACAACTTAAAAGGGCTCCTTCTTTGACTGTGAGATTGTAGGGCTTCTCAGGTGACTCTGTCACAGCCAATGTTCAACGTGAGTGGTGTAAAAGATGACTCAAAGAGTGACAGACGCTTTACATAGCAGAAACAAAATCTACGTCCATATTAGAATGTGCTCTATGTGAAAAACCTACAGGGTCTTTTCAATCAATAATTCAGTACAGATGTTCTGAAGGCATTCTTAAATTGCCATCTCTGGTTGCAATTTGGAGAAATAGAAAATTTGCCATCATGCTTATCATTATTTTTTAAAGACCCTATCACTGTATCATATTTATGAGTATTTTATTTGTCCGTGTGAATGTGATTCTTAATATTGTAATAATAATATAATAGTATTTTTTCACTTATAAAACATTTAAATATAGTGGTAAAATGCTTGCCTTCCATGAGGGAGACCTGGGTTCAACTCAAAAAAAAAAAATTTAAATGATCAATATCCTCCTACTCTTATGACGTAGGAGAGGATCAAAGATTAGTGTATACATGTCTAAGAGCTTTAGACAAGCAATCAAATAATAAATATCTCAAGAACAGCCCCTTGTAATGCAGAAAGTTCTGAAATAGCCTTACAAATTCAAAATGGTTCATTTGCTC
This sequence comes from Myrmecophaga tridactyla, assembly GCA_004026745.1. Lineage (NCBI taxonomy): Eukaryota > Metazoa > Chordata > Mammalia > Pilosa > Myrmecophagidae > Myrmecophaga > Myrmecophaga tridactyla. The sequence goes on along the minus strand of PVIY010011060.1, from coordinate 1,617 downwards.
ATCTGGTTTCTCAAATATGATCTCTGCCTAGAAAAGCAATAATGAAAGCACTAGTTCTGAAAACCTGTAAGAGATTCATCTGCTTTTCTTCTGAGAGAGCCCAAATAATTATTTCGTTCTCACATGTAACAGTGGCCAAAACTCTGAGCCTCTTAAGTATTTTCATTTGTGAGGTGTCTCTCAGAGTGCTTCTTGGTCTCAGGATTATGGAATCCATTCAAGTCAATCAAATGATAGGCATACCAATAAATATTCTTTAAAAGTAATTGAACACTTGTTTTGTAATCAGTTTATAAATTGAAGGCTAGATTAAAAGGTAATCTATTAACAACTGAATACTGCTGAAACCTTGGTAATTTTTTGGTACCAATCGTATTATGAATTTAGCTTAACTATTTCAAATGATTTCTTTCTTTTCAGACAGCATAGTTTCATGACACTACTTAGCCATAATGGTTGTATGGGATTTAGCCTTTCATGCATTGCATTTATCTTCAGAAGTGATGTGAAAAGAATGTGAAAGGTAAGAAAGTATTTGTGTATAATGTTAAACTTCCAACACAAAGGGAAAGACTCTAAACCATGGTGTGACATCTGCTGCTGGCTATGAAAATGGTCTTTTATCTACAAGGCTCTTTCAAAGCCACCATCCTAAAAAACGTTTCACAGGGAAGGATATTTATCTCCAATTTATATTAGGGATTGATAGAAAAGTAAGTATTTAACTATAGAAGCTGGCAAGCAATTAGAAAAAAGCTCTTAGACATGTATACACTAATCTTTGATCCTCTCCCACAATCTAATTCTAAATTCTTAATTATTTTCAGGTGTGCAAAAAGTGTTGCCTGTTTACTTATGCTCTAGTAGGATAGATGGCACGTCCCTTTCTTTGAGGGCCAACTGCAAAGTACTATGTGTATGGTGGTACAAAACCAAAGACATTTTATAAAATAAGCAAACATCCTCATCATTTTAACCATCCAAAACTTTAACTTAGCCTGAGCTACTGGGTTCATGTTTTCATCTCCAAATGAAGAACAGATCTACATTTCTGAAGAACTTGGGTAATTTTGTTAAAAATAAAAAAGACAGACCTCTGTCAGAAATGTTTGTCCCCTGCTATCTGTTGCAGCTTTAAAGAGAGTATCAAAGGATGAGCATGTCTTGCTGTGCATTTAGCAAAGAGTTCCATGTTTACTTTGGGAGTTTCCCGTCAGCTCCTGCTCAGGTGCTAGGTAGCTTCCCAAAGTTACAGAAAGTAAAAAAATCATAGAACTGCAGAAACTCAGAGAGGAGGGAAAAGCTCTGAGACTTTTACAGTTGAGGAAATAGGCTTCATATCATTCAACAACTCACTTCTGGCCACCTAGAAAGTTAGCAGCAGATTCACTAAAATACCACCTTTCTGAGGGTCTTAGGTGACTATTTCATATGTTTTCCATCACATCACTCTTTCCTTACAAAAACCGTCTTAAAAACAAAGTTTTGTTTTTAATTCACCAAACTAACAGAAGCATACTGTTTAAAATGTAGACAGGTGGGTAATAATGGAAAACAATATTTCCTCTCGCCTAATTCCTCCCTGCACCCCTTCTGCTTTCCAGAGGCTCCACATTT
>PVIY010011059.1:0-66593 GCA_004026745.1 Myrmecophaga tridactyla | reverse complement strand
TGGTTTTCTTATTGTCTCCCTAAAGTATCTCTCAATTTATACAAATGTCCGCAGGTCTGGAATTTGTCCTTTTACTCACTTGCTAAATCTAAAATATATCAATACCTATATCTATTGTTAGATAGAAGTAGTTTTCCTTCACTGAATTTATTATTCTAGTCATATGATGCTTTATTTGCTGATTATTAATTTACACCTACATAATTATTTTCCCTTTATTGATAAATTTATGATAAAGATCCTTTAAATAATCATAATTTTTAACACTTATTAAACATTTAGTTTTTTCCAGGTACATTTGCTAAACATTTTGCTTTTGGTAGATGATTTAATTCTTATAAGTTTATCAAGTAAGTACTTCAGTTATACCCATGTTACAAAATGGGATATTAAAACAGGATATTTAAATTTTACTTAAAATCACAATCCTAGAAATGGCAGATCAAATAATTGAACCAAAAGAGAGGTGAGCAACCTCACCTTTGCTCTCGCATTGGATAGCTTCTGGTACCCAGCAGGCAGGAACTAAAATGAGACACGTCCTAACTAAGAGAGAAAGAGACTGTTAAAAATGTGTTTAAATATCTGAAAGCATAATAAAATATAATTAAAGTCAGTAACAAAATATTATCCTATTCTTTTAATATGCTTATTGGTTTGAGTTTATGTTCATCTGTTAAATTGTACTTAAAAAACACAGAATTCTGTTCATGAAAAACTTACAAGAGATTGAAAAAGTGTAGCCCCATATGTCTCACATAGACCTTGGATCCAGAATATATACAGATTCCTACAAATCAATCAGAAAAAGACAATGCAAGAGGGGGAGAGGCTTGAATAAGCACTTCCCAAGGGGAAGCATACATAGTGCTGCTACACCCCAGTCATCAGGGAAATAGAAATTACTCTATGATGACATGTATTAGAATTGCTAAAATTAAATAAAGCAGACAGTGAACATGACAGTGAAGTTCTAAGACAAATAGAATGCTTATATATTGCTGATAGAAGTTTAAATTGAAAAACACCAACACCAAACAGTATTTAAAATATATATCTTTGGTAAAAAAGCCTGCATCGGTGTGCCAGAAGACATTATATAAATGTTCAGAGCATTTTCACACATAATCGCCCAAACTAGACAACTCAAATGTCCATCAAAATTGCACTCGATAGGGTGTTGTGACAGTGACTCAGTGGCAGAATTCTCGCCTGCCATGCCGGAGACCCGGGTTTGATTCCTGGTGACCTGCCCATGCAAAGCAAACAAACAAAAAAAACTGCAGTTGATAAACAGTTATATTCTCACAAAACTGAAAAATATATACCACAGCCATAAGCAATGTAATGATAAATTTAGAAATCCAACCCAAAACATTGTATACTGTATGTTCAATTTATATGAAGTTCAAACACAGGAATAGAATAAATAAATCTATAGTGATAATATTCATAATAGTAGCTATCCTTGAAGTTCGAGAAATGATTGGAAGGAGGCATGAAGGAGAGTTCGAAGGTCCAGGTAATATATCTCAATCTCTGTGCTGATCACATGGGTATTATCACCTTGTAGAAATTAACCAAGCTGTAAAACTTGAGTACAACTACAAGTTACACAAAAAGCCCCCTCATGTAGTCGCTTAGAAAATTAGGATGCTTTTTGAGAAAACCTAACAGTAAGATCAGACAAAGCTGGTTGCTATTGCTTTTCACATGGCTCAGCAGTATTACTGCCAACATTTCTGATTCTTTCTCCCTGCTTGTTGCCTTTTGTTAGCCTGGGGGCTACTTGAGCTGTAGGTTTAGGAAGGAACCTTGTAGGAAGGAAGACTAGAGGATGAGGGAAATGCCATGCCAGCAGCGTCACTTTCCTTCTTTCAGGAAAATAAAGCTTAAGCATGTCACGGCAAACGGCTACCCTGGATGCAAGGATTAGGGAGGTGGCACATAGCCCCTCCTTCAAAACCAGGGTTAGCAAAGAAAAAAGCAGGAAAAGACATAGGGTACTCAGATGAAAGTATCTGTCATAAAGATAAACTATTTACAAAGTTTTCTGTAATATATCTTTGTGAGATAAAAAACATTCATGTTTAATGATGTAGTTTGGTGTAAAGTGTATATTTTAAATTACTAATCATCTTTTAAAATAGGAATTCATGAAAGAATGAAACAAAGAAAAATATTAAGCATATTATGAACAGACCCTAGAAGCATTCTCCAAGGACTTTCACACAATTCAAAGATTAACAAGCATAAAATACTAGACTGCTCAATCCCACTTTACTAGACTTATTTAATAAGCTTCAGATCAATAAAAGTACGTAAATGTTAAAACTCCAACGGAAACAACAAGAACCAGTTTAAACTTTCTATAACCTTCAGACATTTTCCCTAAATGCCTTGAGGAACAGACCATTTTAACTGTCAGAGCAAGCATCAATTCTCCATTTTAGCAGCACATTGCCCTTCCGATGAAACAATAGCTTCAAGAGAGATTGATTCCAGTATTCCAATGGGATGACATGGATCAGTTGTTCAGAAATACCTCTCAAAGCACGTGCTCCATTTCCCCGTCCTCTGATTGACTGTTTCTAATAGGGTAGACACATGCCTATAAATGATTTAAATGCCTATAAAAGTTAAGTAATAAAAGACTTCTAAGTAAACTAAAGCTACTACATCTCTTTAAGTTTCCATTAGACAGAAATAAATTGGCATCCAATCTCTTTATTTTCTTTAACTATAAAACATTTTAACACAGTAATCATTTAAAAGAGTTTGGCCTACATATTACTGAAAATGCATAATAATCAAATTAGTCCTGAGTATTTAGTGCGTAGGGTGTTTGTTTTAAGTAGCTTGAAATAAACTGTAGAAAACAACTCGTTTTTTAAGAAAAAATATTTTAAACTTCTTTTTATAAAAATTTTATGTGATTAGAGAAGATCTATAAAGTAGGCATATTTCTGAAAAAAAATGCATGTTTCAAAAAAAATGCTGAATGTTAGGCATGGTGGTTCATTTTCACAAGGTATTCACAGTATAAATGTTTCTGTGGCTGCTTATTTCATGCCAACGTTGAGCATTTTAGACCCAAGTTGTTTTCAGCAAAAAGCTTTCTGATTGTGCTATGATTGTGTAAAAACCTTTTCATACGTGCTTGCCTTCTAGTGGGTGCCAACCTGGCATTTGCTATTTTCTACAAGATAATTCTGAGGTAACTGTATTGTTTAATTTTTCATTACCTTATAGAAAAGGATTTTATTATGGTTCCCCTTTTGGATATTATTCTCTGAATTATAGTAAGTATTCAGCTGTCAATAGGAATTTTGCTTAAATTGAGAATACCTTAAATATTTCATATTGTGAAAGATTTTATAAGTGGACATGTCTTTTATGAATAGACATTTAATAATTTCTCTTTTGATTGCCAAAGGAATTGTGCCTTGATTTCAGCAATATAATTCTGGAGAATGATGCAGGTTTTAAATTGGTGTTTTACTGTATTTTTTCAAAAGAAGTACAGAGAGAAAACATGAAGATCAGAATATGTATTGCATAATATTAAATTCAATATTATTAAATATCAAATATAAGAATGTTTTAGGTATAGTCAGAACATATATATTTATCTTATATTTATACTCAAGTTAACGATGTTTCTGCTATGCATTTTAAAGTAATAAAATATTTATAACAGGCCTTTTAATGAAATCATAATGTAGAATAAAAACTTGTTGCTTACTTAACTACTCAAAAGAATTGAGGTAAATCAGGATCCTGTATTGTCTGTAAGTTCAAAGAAATATATACCCTTTGAAATTTGACTTTCATTATTTCCAGATTTTTCAATACAAAAAAGTAAATAGCCACTGGATTGTTCAATATCATTTGGTGAGTGGTCATGTATTGACAAAAGGAATGAATATGAAAAATACTCCTGCCCTCATTTGTGATCTTCCCATCCACTTTAGTCTAAAATAAAACAATACAATGATAGTTGTGAAAATTAGTGAGGAAAACTTCACTTCGATTGCTCTGACAGTTGATTTAAACCTCCTATGACTTACTTTTACTATCAACAATCATGACAATTTTTGCAATAATTTTGTGTAGAGGTTACAACAATTAGCACAGGAAAAACACTATCCATCTCCAAATTCTCGCTCCACCTTTTAACTGTATGACCTTTGACATGTTGTCAGACCTTTCTGTGTCTTCTATTTCTTCTATGTGGAATAGGGATACTAAACAGGCTTGCCTATATGATTATTTTGAACATCCAATGAGCAAATATATGTTAAACATTTTGAACAACTCCTGGCACCTATTATGTCAAAAGTGTTTAGTAAGCATTACCTGTCATTATACCTTTATGAGATAGACCATTGTTTTATGCTTTAGCTAAATTACTATACAATATTTGATTTTTGGTGTGATGGTTAAGTTCATGTGTCAACATGGCTAGGTTATTGTGCCAGTTTGAAACTGTTGTGTACTACAGAAAAGCAATGCTCTTTAATCCTCATTCAATATTGCTGGGTAGAATCTTCTGGAATGTTTCCATGAAGATATGACCCACCCAATTGTGGGTGGTAACTTTTGATAGGTGGTTTCCATGGAGATATGTTTCCAGCCATTCAAGGTAGGGTTGCTTACTGGAGCTCTTTAAGAGGAAACAATTTTGGAAAGAGCCCACAGAGCCCACACAGCCAGAAAACTTTGGCAATGCAGAAGGAAAATGCCCCCAGGGAAACCTTATGATATGAGGTTGCCATGTGCCCTCCTAGCTGAGAAAGAAATCACAAACTTCATTGGCCCTTTCTTTGGCGTTAAGGTATCTTTTTCTGGATGCCTTAATTTGGACATTTTGTCAACCTTAAAGGTTTAAACTTACAACTTAATAAAATAGCTTTTAAAAAGCCACTTTGTTTCTGGTATATAACATTCTGGCAGCTTACACACTAAAACAGATTTTGGTACTAGGGAAGTGTGTTGCTACTGCAGTTTGCAAATACCAAACATGTTGGGATGGCTTTTTTAAAGGGATAAGGGGAAGATTCTAGAAGTGTTGTGAGGAGCTTGATGGAGAGGGACTAGAATGCTTTGAAGTGACTGTTGGTAGAAATGTGGACTCTAAAGACTCCTCTGATGAGGTCTTAGATAGAAATGATGCATGTGTTATTGCAAAGTGGAAGGAAAGTGGCCTTTGTTTTAAAGTGGCAAAGAATATAACAAAATTGATAACTGGTTTTGGATGGAAGGCAGATTTTAAAAGCCATGACCTTTGATATTTAGCAGAATAGATTTCCAAATTAAATGTGGAAAGTGTGGCCTTGTTTCTCCTTGCATCTTTTAGTGAAATGTGACAGGAAAGAGATAAACTGACAACTGAACTCTTGGATATAAAGAAATCAGAAATTGATGGTCTGGAAAATTCCAGACTTCCAGAAAGTGAGACCCCAGTGAATAGTGCCCCATGTGAGGATTTAATCAAACATGGAACAAGTCAGCCATTTTAGAGAAATCCAGGACTGGAAATGGAGTTATCCAGGAAGGATTTGTGGAAAGTCCTATTGTCTGATGGATATGATCCCAGCAAACTGCATAGAAAACTAACAAGAGTGCTGTAGGGTCTGTATACGCGGAAACACTATCAGTCTGTTCTAACAGGGACAGAAAATGAACAAATTGAAGGAAAAATAACTCCAAAGGCAGAACCATGGACACTAAGGTCTGAAGCCAAGAAACCTCGGGCCATGAAAGCAGACCCATTCAAGAACCTCGAGAGGGTGAGTTTCCCCTGAAGGCAGAGGGTGTGCCTTCCATCTCGATATTCTGGAAGAGTTGTGTCCCAGGTCTTGGAAAAGGTGGAGCACATTCTATGGGGATTGGGGAGAACCTGGATGCCACTCTATTGCTCTGGAGGGGTAAGTATGGGCCCCAGAGTTGGCAGAGAGCCTAGATGCTGCCTTGATGCTTGGAGAGGGTGGGGCCAAGAAAAAGTTGATCTCTTCAATGTCCTTCAAGTTTGCAAACCCCAGGCCAGTGTTTGGAGAGATAAGGGTCACTGACTAGGCCGTTGTAAAGGGTAGGACTGCTGCTTTCTAAAGCCCTGAGGATAAATGACTCTTAGACTTTGAAATCTATTGAAATTTTCCCTGCAGGTTTTCAGAACTGTTTGGGTCCAGTGACCCCTGTGCTCCTTTCAATTTTGCCTTATGGAAATGAAAGCATGCATCCTATGACTGTTCCTCCTTTGTATGTTGGCAGCAGATAACTTGTTCTGAATTTTACAGGTCCAGAACCAGGGATGAATTGTACCTTAAGACAAACCCTGCTTTTAGCTGACTTTGATGAGATTTTGTACAGTTTTTGACTTTGTATTGCATCTGTACTGTTACTGAAATGGTTTAAGGCTTTCTGATATTTTGATGGAATTAATTTATTTTGCATTTGGACAAAAACATGTCCTTTGAGGTTCCAAGGGGTGGAATGTGCTGGCTTGAAACATTCATATCCCAGAAAAGACAAGTTCTTTAAACCTCCTTCAATATTTCTGGGTGGGATCTTTTTTATTGTTCCAATGGAGATGTGATCTACCCAATTATGGGTAGTACCTTTTGATTAGATAGTTTCCATGGAGATGTGTCTCCACTCATTCAAAGTGGGGTTGCTTACTGGAGTCCTTTAAGAGGGAATCATTTTGAAAAAAGCTTTATTGCTGATAGAGCAAACACAGACAGAAACCTTTGGAGACACATAAGGGAAAATGTCCCTGGGGAAACCTTAGGGAATGAGGAGAGAAAGCTAGCACATGTTGCCATGTGCCCTCCCAGCTGAGAAAGAAACCTCAAACTTCATATACCCTTTCTTTGGAGTTAAGGTATTTTTCTCTGAATGCCTTAATTTGGACATTTTCATGGCTTTAGAACTATAAACTTGCAACTTAATAAATTCCCTTTTTAAAAGCCATTCCATTTCTAGTATATTGCATTCTGGCAGCTTACAAACAAAAACAGTTATGGTGTCCATTTGTCTTGGTCAAGCAAGCACTGGTCTGGCTGTTACTATGTGGACATTTTGTGGATTTAAATAAATAGTTTCATTGCATATAAGGCTGATTATATCTACAATCAGCCAAGGAGATTGTCTTCAACAAGAGAAGTCTCATCCAGTCAGTTGAAGGCCTTAAAAGGAAAACTGATGATTCGGCAGTCAGAAGGGAGAATTTTTATCTTTACTTCAGCCAGTCAGCTTCTCCTGGAGAATTCTTTTAAATCCTTCTGTAGGATTCCCAACTTGTGGCCCTCTGTTCTAGTTTGCTAGCTGCCAGAATGCAACACACCAGAGATGGATTGGCTTTTAATAAAAGGGGATTTATTTCATTAGTTCTTCAGAGGAAAGGCAGCTAACTTTCCACTGAGGTTCTTTCTTACATGGGAAGGTGCAGGATGGTCTCTGCTGGCCTTCTCTCCAGGCCTCTGGGTTCCGACAACTTTCCCCGGGGTGATTTCTTTCTGCACCTCCAAAGACCTGGGCTGAGCTGCGAGTGCTGAGATGAGGTGTGCTGAGCTGCTTAGGCTGTGCTACGTTGAGATCTCTCATTTAAGCACCAGCCAATTAAATCAAACATCATTCATTGCAGCAGGCACGCCTCCTAGCCGACTGCAGATGTAATCAGCAACAGATGAGGTTCACATACCATTGGTCATGTCCACAGCAACAGAACTAAGTACTTTCACCTGGCCAAGTTCACAACTGAATCGAACTACCACACCTGCCCTGTGGAATTCTTACTTGCCCAATGCACAGTCACATGAGTCAATTCCTACACTAAAGTTCATGATATTTATATAGATAGATTGATAGATGATAGACAGACAGACAGATAGATAGATAGATAGATAGATAGATAGATAGATAGATCTAGAAAGATTTCCTGTCTATTTTGTTTCCTTAAGTAGTACATTGGTATTATTGCCTTTTCTTGTACACTTTGATATTCCACATTTGAATGCACTTTCTATTTGAAAAAAAGTAGAAAACATTTTATGAGCAGATTCTTCTTTATCTGGTATGTCAGTTTGAATCTGTGGTGGACCCCAGAAAAGCCATATCCATTAATCCTCATTCAGTATTGCTAGCTGGGAGCTTTGTGATTGCTCCCATACAGATGTGACCCACCCATTTGTGGGTGGTAACTTTTGATTAAATGGCTTCCATGGAGTTGCGACTCCACCCATTCCAGGTGGGCCTTGATTAGTTTACTGGAATCGTTTAAAAGAGGAAGCATTTTGGAGAGAGAGAGCAACGAGGATCATGAGAGCCCACAGAGCCAGAGACCTTTGGAGATGAAGAAGGAAAATGCCCTTAGGAGAGCTTCATGAAATAAGAAGCCTGGAGAGAAAGCTAACAGATGTTACCATGCTCACCACTTGCCTTTTCATTTGAGAGAGGAGCCCTGAACTTCACTGGCCTTTCTTGAGTGAAGGTAACCTCTTGCAGGTGCCTTAATTTGGACATTATTATAGATTTGCTTTAACTGGGACATGTGCATGGTCTTAGAACTGTAAGCTTGCAGTTTAATAAATTCCCCCTTTTAAATGTCATTCTGGTGCATTCTGGCAGCTAGCAAACTAGAACACCTGGTTACATATTAACTCATTTCTTACTAGCCTGTTCATGCCTGCTTTGTTTTAATACATTTTTTTTAATTTGCATATGGGCAGGAGGCACCAGGGATCGAACTCCAGACCTCCAGTACGGCAGGTCGGAGCTCTGCCTGCTGAGCCACGGCAGCCGCCCCCTGCTTTGTTTTAAATACAAGAACAAATACTGCCATTGAAATCTTGTTGCAGTATATACTAAAAAAGTTTGCAATCCCTACAATCTATGCTTACATCCCTTAAGATGGTCTCAAAATAAAACAATATTAAAAAATATATAATCTCAGAGAAAATAATCCCAGGATTCTGAAAAAGCTTCAGAAAATTCAATTTTGTAAACTATTTCTAGAGGAATTTCTGCTTTGAAATTTTTGTTCAAGTTCTCTAAGTCTCACATTATTTCCTTTGTACCATTAATCTATTCTAATTATAGAATGGCCAGTTAGCTTGTATATACTACACTTGAGGAAAAGCTAATTGCTAGAATAAAATTGACACAACTGTTCCATAATTGATAACTCAAACAAAATAATTACTCTTTTTGGTTCTAGGTTTATAATTTTGAGTATTTTAGTATAAAACTGAAATTAGGAATTACCATAATTATTTATGCTTTTCACTTAACATCTCATATATAGCCCAGGATTTAATTATTTAATTATTTAAAAATTATAACAATACTAAAAAAGAAAAATATTCATAAGAAAAATAAATAGGATAAAAGAAAATATCATTTAAAATATTCTTAGAGAAGTGTAATATTTGTTTGATGAAATATAATAACCCACACATTTTAAATTAGATGTTTTCTTTAATCATTATATAAATGGTTATAATTTATCTAAATAAAGCAGGGAGGGACATATTTATGAGCTGAGAAAAAGATGGAATCACAATTTCTGTTCTGCATAATAGAGCAATCCTATATAAATATAATCCTCTCCTTTAAATTACCTTGGCATAAAATACCAGAAGTTTATGTAGGTAATAAGTCTGCACATTATGGAAGAACCTAAGTTCTATCTTGCTATTTCATCATCACTCTGTCAGCCATTTTCTGCCCCTCATTTGACATTACCTACATAGAATAACCTCTTCATTCTCAAATAAAGAGCTGTCAGAATGCTGTCTGTTCTGCAGATAAACAGCTTAACTTTTTCTCTTTCAGAAGAAAAAGAAATGAATCTAAATATTTGTGTCCCTTATCTGTTCCCATTCACTCCTCTAAAAAATACATCTAACAAACAAAATAACCTTTAAAAATTCTCAGTTCAAAATTTTTAAGTTAAAGTTCTCCAGGTCTTCGGAATGAAGTCCAAATTCTTTAGGATGGTATTTAAGGTTTTCCAAAATTCTAAACTGTAGAACAATAATTCTGCCAGACTTTGCTTACATTATACTCACTTGGAGGGCTTTAAAAAACCCAGATGGCTCTGCTTCGCTCCCAGAGGTTCTAATTCAATTGGTCTAAAACTGGGCCTGATAATTTGCATTTCTTACAGATTCTCAAATGGTTCTGATGGTTTGCCATAACACTTAGAGAACATCTCCTCAACACACCGTGGGTCACAATGACCCCTTTCAATGAATTGCCACAGTTAACACCCATAAGTTACTTTAAACTTTTTCTTTTAACATTTTGTATGTGTTCTGTATCTCTATCTATATTTTTGGTGTTTTAATTGCAGGACCAACATTGTAAATACCCCTTATTATTAAGGCCCTATGAAGTGGCATATGCAAATTAGATACACTACAAATAATCACTATTCCTGTTAATGGTGGTGATCATTGGGTTGTTATTTTAAAATATTTTGTAGACAAAATATAAAACCTCTTGCATTTTTATCTTATTAATGTCTTGAATTACTCTTGAAGTGACTATAAAAATGTTTCTCTAGAACAGTTTATTTCTAAAACTAATAAGACTTTTTTGAGAAATTAAATAATGCTTTTATCCCTTTCTGCTTATATCATAAAATTAATGCTTTAATATTTCTTTGATGTTTATAAAATCCTAATATCTGAAGAGCTCTGTGAAATCTACAAAGCCTGTTGAGGCTTTACAACTACTCTCCTAAGCAAAGAGATAAATAAAACAGGAAGAAAAAATATATATATATATACTATATTTAGTTACATTAGCTATATGACCTTACTGGTAAAAGGTAATACGAAGTTCGAAAATTGCCTCCCTATTTTAAAGGTCACAGGAATTTTGTTTGTTTGTTTGTTTACTTTAAAGGTTTTAAAGGTTTTAAAGGCTAGATGTCTGGCATCAAAGTGTTGGCAAGGGCCTCACTTTCTCTGAAGTCTGCTGTGTTCCAAAGCTGGTTTGCTGACAATCCTTAATTCACAATTTCTACCTCCAACACATGGCCATCTCTCTCCCCATCTGTCTCTTATTACTGTGTCCAAATTTCCTCTACTTATAAAGACTCCAGTAATATTGGATTAAGGCCCATCTTGATTCAGTCTGGCCCTAACTAATAACATCTTCAAAGATCCTATGTGCATTGGGTTCGTATTCACAAGACCAAGAGTTAGGACTTGAACAAATCTCTGCAGGGACATGATTCAATCCATAAGAGGATGTAAGAACTGAACTCTTTGAAATGAAGTAATGTGCTCTAATATATGGAATAAAGAGAAAGACGCAGAAGTGTCTTCTTTTCTACACTTGACTCAAGTATGAATTTGGAGAAGTCAGTCCTTGAAAGATCCAGATTTATTTTGACAAAATAGATGGAGGGTTATTTCATACTAAGTTGATGGTACTAATAAAGTCATAAGAACTTTTGAATGATGTTCATAAATATCTTGAAATTTTATAAGATAAATCCCTCAAATAATGGTATTTACTTATAGGAAATTACACTTATGAAATGGAAAATGCAAGTTTTAATTCTATTTCAAATTCCTCAGTTATTTCAAGGAAGTAAATGAATCTTCAACTTGATAAAAATGCAGTTCATTAATTAGCACTACATGCTATAGTTACAAAGTGAAAATATGTCTGATTTCAGTCACTACTATTTATTGAATTTATTTGAATAAATCCTATGACACCTTGGCATATTAACCTAACAATTCTTTTTGTATTCACCATCATAATGGTGTACTACATCACATTCTTTGATATATTGCTGCAAATAATAAAACTAGAAGATTCAACATTTGTTTTAAGCAAAATTCTAATGATCCCCCTCCCCAATTTCTGCCCCCTTATCATTCAATCAAATACCGATCTAGACTAGTCTAGGTTCTACTGTGAAGGACATTTGCAGATGTAATTAAGATTACTTCTCATCTGACCATTAAATAGATTACCATGGATTATTCAGATGTGCACAAGGTATTCACATGAACACCGAAAAGCAGAAGAGGAAGGCAGAAAAGTCAGAGTAATGCAAACAGAAGAGGAAGCACAGGGAAGAGATGAAGTTAAATGGGAGAGAGATATATCCAAAGCATGAGAATGAGTTCATGCTCCACTGCTGGCTTGGAATGAGAAGAAAAAGTGTCTATAAACCAAGAAATTTAGGTGACCCCAATAAGCTGAGAAGTATCACTAACTAATGGCCAGTAAGGAAATGAAGACCTCAGCCCTTCAACTGCTATGTAACTAAATAGTATCAACCATTTCAATGAGCCTGGAAGAAGATTTGTCCTCAGGTTCTCTAGAAAAAATAAATCACAGTCCTAAGGATATGTTAAGAGCTGTGCATAAGAGCACCACCTAAACCATGCTGGACTTGTGACTTTCTTAACTGTGAGATAATAAATGGGTACTGTTTTAAGCTGCTAAATCTGTGATGATTTATAGCGGCAGTAATAGAAAATGAATACACCATTCCATTTGCTTAGTGAATACAGTAAATTTCTCTATTGGGGTGATTATATCAGCTTTTCTATATCTTTGTGGTGAAATATTTTTATTCATACTGGTGTATTAGTAAAAGTAGAGGCAATTAATATTAAAATTATTTTACTTTATTTAAAATTTATTTCCATGGCAATTAAAAAGTCTTACAAGCCTGTTAATAAATATGTATTTTGCTAAATGCAAAAAAGATTCAAAGGAAAGAGAGTTTCAACAAAAAGCAGCAATAAATGAAAAACATCATTTGCTACAAATGTTGATAACAAGGACAAGGACATTCAAAACAATTGGAATGGGTGAGGACGCCACTCCAGCAGACCCAGAGATAAAACTTTCATCCACAGATGACTCTTGGGTCTTGAAATGTTTTTTTTTTTTTTTTTTTTACATGGGCAGGCACTGAGAATCGAACCCGGGTCCTCTGGCATTGCAGGCAAGCATTCCTGCCTGCTGAGCCACTGTGGCCTGCCCAGATCTTGAAATTTAATGAATTTGCTTGACTGGGTTTCAGACTTTCTAGGAACCTGTGACCCATATTTTCTTCCAATTTCTCCATTCTGGAATACAATACCTATCCCATGCCTGGCCTACCATTTTGGAATCACCTTATTTCTAGTTTCAATAGATCCACTGACAGAGAGGAATTTTGCCACAGGATGAACCTCACTGATAATTATTTTGATAAGACTTTGGATTTATTGTTGTTGCTGAAATGATATAAGCTTTTGTGATACTGCGATTGGGTGGATATGTTTTTCTCAGAGGGAGTACATGTCTGTTTCAGGTCCATAGTGTGGACTGTGCTGGACTGAATTATGTTCCACAATTTAGACATGTGCTTGGTCTTGATCCACATGCAATGGAAACCATTGAAAGTGGATCTCTTGAAAATGTTACTTTAATTAGAGTGTAGTTCATCTGAATGAGGGTGGGCCTCAGCAGGTAACTGGAATGCTTTATAAGCAGAAGAAATTTTCATAACCAGAAAATGCCCCAGTGTGGTACTAGAAGCTGGAAGTCGATAAAACCTGGAAGAGAAAGGAGAGGACTTTGTTATATGACGTGAAAGACAGAGAACCATAAGGATTTTTAAAAACAGAATTTTAGCAGGGCCTTATGACACAGGGGCTTAGAGGTCTGATATCAACATATCAGGGGAGAAAAGATTTAATGCTTTACAAGATAGGTGGTTTGCAGTACCATCTGTACATTCTTTTCTTCCCTGAGGAGGTCTGTTGACCTTTGACTTCTGTCTGGGTCAAATAATGTAGATGGCTTCCTGCAGTAACTTATTTTTAATATGGAAGGGGAGGTCACACTCTGATTCTCCACATTCTACCCTCATGGATCAGACTATGTTGACTATAAGGCAGACATTGTATTCATATTTTAAAACAACAATATAAAAATTAACAGAACACTAGGAGTCCCCTCACAGAGGCAAAAGTCCTACAAAGAAATGCCACATGGTCAAGAGAAGGAACTAAACTATTAAAACAAGGAGTCTACTGGTAATTGACCAATATTATGTATGTGTTCTTGCATATGATTTAAAACTTTTGAAACATTGAATAATCAAGAATATATACACAGCACTGTCTATTAATTGAGGCACCGGATATCTATGGTTATTCTAATTCATAAAGCTACATTTTTAAGTCATATGATTTCTTCATTTAGCAAAGATATAGCTAGTCTAGAATTATTAAGTACTTGGGCAATGTGACTGGCTAAAGTTGCCACATATTTTAACAGTAACTATTGCAGCTCCACTTAGTACAAAAATGGCTAAAGGATAATACCACCATCAGGGAGTGCATTTTATTATATAACTAGGTTTAATCATTTTCCAATTTCTAGTATTATGAAATAAAGAGTTATATAAGGTAGTGGGGACATAAGCCTGTCCCCACATACAATGTCCTGTCCAGTTAAGGGTAAATAGGGCCAGCCATATTCCTCACATGTCCATAGCAATCCCTTAGGGCAAGGATATTCCCCATTTTGGTTAGAGATATTTTGCCATGGAAAAGATTATTGTTTTTGTAGTTTAACAGTAAAATAATATAATTCAGGGTGTAGCCACCCCACATTATAAATTTCATTAAGTCATTCCATACAGATGGGGCATTGTGGTCTATTGTTACTGTTTATGATGTCAGCCACCCTTAACTATTACACACATTATACCCTGAAACAGGCTGGGGCTTGTTCACTTGTTCCTGTACAAGGAAGAAGATGTAAACCCTGGTCTCGTTAAGGATAGTAGTTGGATTTAAGTTTAAAATGAGAAGATTCTTTTCTTAGGTTATCCAATGCACTGAATTTTAACAGTCCAGCAAGGTTCCTTAGACACAGTCTAATTTACAGGGATCTTAGTCCAAGGAAGGCTGGTAGCACCCAAAGATGGCAAGACCACACAAACCTAACAATGGGTTCAATTGCAGGCATGAATTACTGCTGAAGCACACTAACAGAAGCTGTATGCTAAGAGGCTATAGGCAAAAAGAAAGATCTTTATGAGGAACAATACAGGCAATACCTACTAACTTAATAATATACATGTTAGAGTTCCTTTGGTTCCATTGTTCCATGCAGAGGAACGTAAGGAAGTTTTAAATACTAGATATCCTCCCCACCCCCCACCAGGAAATCTTCAGAGTTCTTTATCATTATATTAATTTTTAATTTGGGCATAAGAAGGGTCCACATAGTTATGCATAATGGTCCCATGGGAATAGGAGGCACCAGATTGATGATAAAGATTTTAACAGGCATTTTTTTGTATAAATTAAGGTTTTCTTATGGTATTTTGCATAACTTGTACTCCCTAGAGACATAGGATTCCTAACCAATATGGTTGCATAGACCAGCACCAAAGCCAATTAACCTCATTTTCCCCATTTTGTATGTCTGAGGCACAGGAAACAATAAATTATTATCACTCCTTTTTTAGGTTGTAAAGTATTGGCCCTTTAATTTGTATTCTCAGTACCTGTATTGGTTTTCAACATTTTAATTGGAGCAGGTGCAGCAGCCCATGGCATTGAACTCAAGCAAATTAAGGCCTTATACAGACTCTTAGTCCACTGCTGTGAGGACCTCTTGTAATACCTTAGATGCTCCTTTAACAAGCCATTCATTCTGTCCATAGGGCCCATACCTGTTGGATTGTAGGGCAAGTGGAAAGTCACATGATGTTTTGATTCATGGCCCAGGATTGGGCTATCTGTCAGTGAAAGGGATTCTCCATCACTGTGTGTTTGTGTAGATATTCCATACAGAGCACTTACTTTCTTCAAATATCAGATGATGGCCTGTTGGTTGGCCTTCCCCACTGAGAAAACTAACAACAGTCTTGTAGCTGTGTCCAAGGCAGTAAAAACATAATTCACTCCTTCTGAGAATGGAAGGGGAATGATGTAACTCATTTACCACCAGGTCACAGGGATTTGTGACCATCCAAATGTTTCATTTGGTGTGGTAGTCTATATGATCAATGCTTAGCAGCATGAAGGACATTTTTTAGTGATGTTCACTAGCTTCTGGCATGTGATTGACAGCTGGAATTACTGGGAGATGCCAAAGGGTTTGGTACCCTCAGTGTTCACTTCTCTGATGAAGCATTCCACTATTTCCCTGGGTTTAGTTGTGTTGTTCCAAACCCTTGAGTACATCTGCTTCTACTTTCAGAGGTAAAGTGCTGGGGGTGTAGGCAGGGACAAGATAGACAGTAACCTTTTGCCATTGGCAGGCATTCCAGATCTCTTTTCACAATTTTTGTCCCCAGAGGGGGTGGCCAATGACTGGACCATTGTTTCTGCTTCCAGATTGCCATCCAGGTCATGTGGCCTTTGTCAACAGCCCAGCTCTCAGTGTAGACAGCTAGCATGTGTCCTGGTTCATGCACTGTTACTGTCCATACTGCTCTTAATTCAGCCCACTGACTGCTTTACATAGCATGAGTCTCCCAATGTATAGTGTCAGTTATGGGTTGTATTGCCCAAATTGTCCAGGTGGGAGGCTGTCTGCTAGCAGATTCATCTGTGTATCAGCAGATTCAGGAACGGTACCAAGACCTTCTATAGTGGTCATTTCAAAGCTATTTCAGATGCAGCAGCTTTACCTGTGGAATATTCTATCTAGGACACTGGTCTAAGAATCTCTTGCATTTCTGTGCTTATAGGGCTGGTATTGAAAATGCTGTGCTGTAGCAAGCAAGCTCTTCATTTGGTCAATGTGCTTAGCTGGACACTTCCAGAGCATACCTTAAAAGCAATGTCAGTTATCCACCCCTGAATAGGACGGCCATTTTCAAGATGACTAGGCATTTTTGCATCAGTCCCTCCACTTGCAATAAGGCATTATATGCAGCACACAATTGCTTTCACAGGGGGCTGTATCTCAGTTCTTCCTTTTTCATAATTATGACCAAAAGCCAAGTGACATTAGTTTAGGATGTTGCTTCTGTCACAGACTCCGCATTCACAAAGCCAATATCAGCGCTGACCTCATTAAATTAGCAGGACAGGTCTGGACTAATCCTCCCCACCCCACCTAGTTCTTGTACTTGTGCTATTGCCCTCTTTGCCTTTTCAAAATCAACCTTTTGGGAGGTGTCCCATTTCCAGGATGGATTTTCCTATTTAAAACATGCAAAGGTTTTAACATTTAAAATAAGGACGAAATTTCTCCAATAGCTCAATAACCCCAGGAAAGCTATTTGTTGTTTTAGCATTTGTGGCATGGAAAAACAGCACACTTTATGAATTCCACCAGAAGGTATAATTTTTGTCTTACTCAACCATACAATACTCAAGAATTTGACAGAGAAGTCAGGGCCTTGCAATTTGTCGCAATTGCCCATTGCCGGCTCTGAAGGTGAGATACCAATGACCCTGAGGCTTCTTTTAATTCTGAGAGTTACTCATTAACATGACATTATCAATATAATGAAATAGAGTTACAAATGCAAGACTTCTCCACTTAGCCAAATCATTTGCCACAATACTATGGCACATGTGGCAGATGGCTGGGCTATGCACATAACCTTGGGGAAGCACAGAAAAAGTCCATTTTTGGCCTCCCCAAGTGAAAGTGAATGCAGGCTGGCCTGATTTTTCTAGGGAGATACTAAAGAAAGCATCAACAAGATCAATACAAAATGTATTGACACAATTAGATACTAATCATTTGAAATAATCTAGCAATGTCTGGAACAGTGGCATACAAAGTTTGTGCTACTTGGTTTAACTTCTGAGAATATACTGTCATATTCCATGTCCCATCAGGCTTTTGTACTGGCCATACAAGATTGTTGAAAGGGCTATGGGTGTGTATGATTATCCCCACCCACTGTAACTGTTGATAATGGCTGAGATTTCTTGATGCCCTCCCAGAAGTTTATATTGTTTTATAGCCATGGCCTTCCGAAATGGGGGTAGTTTTACAGTGACTATTCAACTTTTAATTTTTGGTCCTCAAGAAGTTTGCTCTATAGTTTTATCAGGACTAATGTTAGGTTGCTTATCTATAGCCTCCATCTCTGTGCCTGCAGCAATGAGATCTGCCCACTTCTGCTTGGAGGATACCTGCTCTGCTCACAGGGAGCCTTTCACATTGTCCTTACTCCTGCTCTTTTTTCCACAGTCTGTCTGACACTTTGAAGTCAGCTATAGTCTGATTGGCCTGGGAAATGTGCTTTCCTACTAGCGGACTTAAGAGAGACATGAGAGTCCTACAGTAATGGTAGGGGTCAGTAAGTGATGCCATGTCTGCCATTCCTGTGGTAAAAGCTTCTGTGTCAGAACCTACAAAAGCCACAGCATAAATAGTGTGTCCCCTTAAAATGTATTGTGACTCCTTCACATTTTACTAGTAGGGGCTATCGTGTGGTATATCCCCTTCTTTAGGTCATGCTGCCTTATACCCATCAATGAACCATACCAATAAGGAGGCATATTTTGCATCAGCTGAGATAACATACAACCATTGTTGTAGCAAAGTGTGGGTTGTAGTAGATGTCAATTAACTTATCTTTACTCCAGAAAGTACTATACCATCTGCTACAGTATCCTATAAACTCAGAAGTCAATGGGGTAGGGACTCCAAAGTTTTTGTAATTAGCTCAATTTGACAGTGAAATAATCTCTCCTAGGAACATGTAATTTTGTCCAGGAGATTGGAGTTGCTTAACTCCAGGGGACTGATCTTGCAATGGTTTCGATTTCTGTTGTAAAATGTGGTGCACCTGTCAGGGCTCTTTATCCTCACCTCCCATCCCTCCTCCTCTTCCTTTTCTGAGGAGTAGTCTATTGGATCCCATGATTTGCGGTCGCTTCCCAGAGTAGATAAAGTTCTCTGAACTTGAGGCCAAGGCAGTTTATGGCCTCTGACTTGGGCACATCTGCACACCAGAGTCTGTAACTGACCATTCACTCAGCACAGGCAAATCGATCAGAGAGGCCTTCATTTCCACCTGAGCAAGGCACATATTTCTTCTAGTTTTAATTCTTCCTCTAGATGATGGGCTGTTGCTTTTGCTATCTCTTCTGCCTCTGTGGCCATATGTAAGGCTCCTAAAGGGGCCAGGCTATGGCCACCACTACTTGATGTTCTTTTTGTTAAAATTTAGTTGTCCTACTATCTGTTGCAAAACAGGTAACAACCTTGCTGGAGTTTTCAATGTGTCCCTATATTCTCACAGCAGTACCAATCATCAGGAGGGCAGCTGCTCTTACCTACATGGATGATATAGATCAAATTGGAATTTATTTTATGAATTTTCTTTTCCTAGGCCTACTATGGATGGTGGCTGTTTGGTCTCCTGGCTGGTTTGCCAATTGTTGCAACACACTTTCCAAGGATTTGAGTCAGCACAGCACCAAGACCAAAGACCATGCTAGGCATGGGGTCAGCTATGAGTTTTATTAAGACTTACAAGCAGAAGATTTGTCCTGATGGCAGTTACTCAGGAAATGGAAGTCAGTGCACCACAAAGGGGGATGGGGTGCAAACAATAGCTTATAAGGTTTTAGGACAAGGACGTTCCTTAGGGTGTGAGAGCAAAGTTGAGCAAGGTCTTATGACAGGGGTTTGGGACTTGTTGTCAATATCTCTGGGGAGAGGAGTTTCAATGCTTTACAAGATAAGCAGTTTGTTATACTATCTGTACATTCTTTTCTTCTCTAATAAGGTCTGTAGACCTTTAACCACTTTCTGGGTCACATAGGCAGATACGTGTAGTAACTTACTTTTAATATAGAGGGAAGCCCTGGACCTGGGTCTCCACATATGTATTCATAGGTATTTGATGTTTTTGATTCTATTATTCTATGTGTTGTCTTTTTAATTTCATTTTCTATTTTTAATGCTAATATAGAAAAGCATTTGGACATTGACAATGTATTAAGCAAATTGCTAAATTCACTTAGAATTTATATACCTTTGAAGGTTCCACTGGATTTTCTATGCAACTGCCATACCACCTGCAAATAATGATGTTTGTACATCTTCTTATTCAAAGTTTATGACTTCTTTCAGCTTTTTATTGCACTTATATAGCATTCAAATAGTTGAATAGAAGTGGAAACATTGAGGATGACTTTTTACTCATCTCAGGGAGAAAGCATTCAATATTTCACAGAAGTAAAATGTTAAATTTAATTTTAAAGATATATATATGTATAAATTTAAGAAAATCTTCTTGTACCCTTTATACTGAGACTTTTCAATCAAGTGTGCTTTAAATACAACTGCTTTTCCTGCACCTTTCAGAATGACCAAGTGATTTTGCTTCTTTATTTCATTAATGTAGTGAATTATATTAATTGATTTTTTAATATAAAACAATGCCTTTTTTTGGCTAACTGGTTATTCAGGAATGTTTTCCTTATTTTTCAAACATTTAGTAATATTCCAGCTCACTTTTTATTTTTGATTTCTTTCTTAACTTCAATGTGACTAGACGAGGTACTCAAATGAACTCAGTCCCTTAATATTTGCTGAGATTTGTTTTCAGACCCAAATACAGTCTTTTTGCTAAGTGCTTATATATACTGAAAAGACTATATTTTGCAGTTGTTATATGTTCTATGGGTCAAGTGAGTGGATTGTGGTGTAAAAATATCTATTTAACAGATCCTGTTTATCTTTTTGTTGTATTAGTTAAAATCTCCAATTGTGTCATGGATTCATCTATTTAAATTTCTTTGTATAGCTATTTTATAGTTTTAGAATATATTATTAGCTGCATAAAATTTTAGCACAGTGTATCTTCCTGTTGAATTAATCATTTTACCAAAATAAAATCACCCTCATCTCTCTTAGTATCCTTTACAATCTATTTTACTTTGTATTAATATAGCTCAAACAACTTTCTTTCTGCGAGCTTATTTTCAATGACACATTTTTCGTCTACATTTTACTTTCAAACATCTCTGTGCCTATACATATATATATATATATATATATATATATATATATATATATATATATATATATATTTTGGCATAGGCGGGAAATTAAACCCAGGTGTCCAGCATGGCAGGCAAGAATTATGCCACTGAGCAACCATTGCACCACCCCCGTGCCTATTTTTAAAGTGTGTTTTTATAATAAATTATTGGCTCTCACTTTTATATTGAGGCTGTTTTGCTCTAAGTTTTAACTTGGTTTACTTTGTCCATTTAATTTGATATATTTACTTGTATTGTTTCATTAACATTCATCATTCTGTTATTTATTTTCTAGTTATTCCATCTGTTGTTTAATCCTTTATTTTTCCTTTCTTGCATTCTTATCTTAGTTTGTCAATGCTTCCATAACATATACCCTAATTTGATTGGCTTAATCCACAGAAGGAACTTATTGGCCCACAATTTTGGAAGATAAAAGTCAAAATCAAGGTGGTGTTCAAGTTATTCTTTATCTGAAATCTGCAACATTCTGATGGTGACTTGAAAGAAATCTATAACTCACTTCTTGCCTCCCTCCCACGGTAATCTGTTTTCTACCTCCTCTGACTTCCACTGACTGATGGTGTTTGAATTGCCTCTACTTACAAGGACTTCAGTGATATTATATTAAGGCCCAAGCTGATTCAATTTGGCCCCATTTTAATAGTATCATTGAAGATCATATTTACCAATGAGTCCACACCCAAAGTCTAACTTGGAGATTCCATTTACAAATGAGTTCCCACTCATTGGACCTAAGATTAGGACCTGATCCTGTCTTGTGAGGGAGATGATTCAATCCCCCCAAATCATATAAATTAGTAAATTTATTAAATGAATTAAATCTATTAATAAATTAAAAATAATTTCATTCTATTTATTTTCCTTTATTTACATTTCAACTAAATGTCTGTGTGCCTGTGGCTGTGTTTGTGCATATGTGTTGTAAATATGTATTGTGCAATGATTCAGTGATTTCTCTAGAAATTTCAATGAAACCGTGAACTGTATCACAGCTGGATTCTAGTTTCAGAATGACTTGTTATATGTTTGGTTCATGCTTGTTGCTTAGTCATGACCCTCTCAGGCTATTGATAATCTCCTCATGCCTGATATACTGCAGGAGATTTTGTTCTTCCATCCATTTTGATGTCCTTTCTTGATTCTTTCTGCCCAATAATAACTTCAATATCTGGTGAATATCTTGAAGGGTAACCAAATATTTTTTTCCAGGCTCTTTTACTTGGAAGGATTTTTTTTCCCAAATGTTGGAGGCTGCAGAATATTTCACTATATCCTTTAGATGTTTCATCTCAGTTCTCCAGCCTCCCAAGCCATGAATTTAGGATCTGTCCTAAATTGTGAGAACTTGAAAATTTGGGTGAAAACATGCGGTGCATATAATGTTCCTTTAGATGTTAATACCGCACAACTTTCTGCACAAACATAAAAATACTGTTGGTTTCCCTTTCCCTCCCATAGTGTCCCTCTAGGTATTTTAAGCCTAGTTCTCAGACTGCATTCCAGGGAAGAAAATGGCCAACTATTATTCGACTCACCTAGGAAGGTCTCATCCCTCTATGCAACTTTAGCTCATATATTCCTAATTCCTTCTGTAGTAGTCTGGTATTTTTCAAAATATGATTGTTATAATTTATCTATTTTTCAACTGTTGCAATAGGAATATTGGATTTCCATGATATACTATGTCCTATCCAGAAATATAGATCCTTCAGGAGTTATTTGTACTTATCTATATATTTCCCTAAGCTTGAGCATATGGTTTTGCATACTATAGGAACCGAAAAGAATTTCTTTACAATTTTTAATGATATTAAATTTACAATTACTGGTGATCCCACTGCAGTAAAGAAATACATGAATATTACTTAAGTTAGACCCATATGTAAGAACTAATAAAATGTAAAAAGAATTAAGAATAATCATAAATCATTTTTACCAAATAATATCTAACAATATTTAATGGGTGTCAAATGGCAGCCACAGTGTACTGAGTGAATGAGATGTGTAATGCAAATTAAGCATTTATCATAAATTATGCCAATTTTTCCAACAAAGATGAACTGTGCTAAACCTAGGTAACCTACCTAAGATCACATAGCTAGGAACTGACAAAGACAGAACTTTAAACCAAGTCTTGGAATATCTAGTTTGAATTTTTAGCCTCTAAGCTGTGTTTCTTCCTTAAAATTTTCAGTAAACATTTCCTGAGTATTTCATTTTCATCTTCAATAAAATAGACTCTTAACTATACAAAAGAATATTTTCATTAAATCTGTAACTGTGAGGATTTCACTACATTTTAATATAAAAAGAATGAATGTTGGTAAAGACCAACTCCCCTATGTATATGCATGAAGTCATTCACACATTTCTGTCAAGTCACACTCTCGACACTATCTACCTGACAAAGAGAGCATTTTCATGGAGAAGTATCTATTTCAACATAATCTTATTTGCTTACTTTTTGAAGTTTATTATTTCCTAAATTCTATTTTATGAGCCCTGAATAATTTGTGGATCACAGTGATGAATCCTAGATGTGTATGCCCAGGCTACTTATTTACAAAGATAGCTCTTTCTTAAAAATAGAGCAGAGATTTTACATGGATTTAGCAGTTGCTTGAGTCTGCTCTTTCTGAGTGATTATCCGGTTATTGCAGTAATGGCATGCAGATATTGATGGGCTCAGTGGTTAAGGCACATATATTTAGGTCATCTTCTTTGCTTTCACATTACAACCCCACAGTCTATTTTTAGCTTTTGATACATTTTCTAATTATGGTTGGTTTTCTATTTAGAAGCATATTTACAGATTAAGGTAATAAATTTAAATTCAAATAATGTAAACCTTAATGTTTAAGACAATGCTTGCATTCATTTTTGTATATACTTTTATGGTGCTGGCACCTTGAAAAATGATGAATATAGTTAAAGTTAGAAAATATCAGCTCCCAACTTAGCATGTCATGTATTAATCTCAGTTTCCTTGTAATAAAATACAGCAAAAACTTGCTTCACAGTGATGCTATGAGTGCCTAATGTAAAAGAATGCATCTGTGAATAATTGCTATCTGACACTGAATGTCGGTTAACGATATAGCCCACCCTCTGGAGGACCAATTAGTTGGAGAAATGATGTGATAAATGTTGAGGAAAAGAATAATATTCTATCCTTCGAGAACCTTGTTTGACCTTCATGATTAAGGTGATGATTTATTGAGGTTGAATTAATTTCCTGTTAAAGAATGCTAACGTAGAAAGTTTCTGCGTATAATAGAAGAGTAGGTGATGGAATGTATAGAAGGTTAGCAATGGAATTAGAATTAGGTGTTTATGGCACCAGTCAAGATGCAACAAAGTGTTATTGATGATAACAGGAAAGTTTGGGTTTAAATTCTGTTCTTCAAAGTATTAGCTGTGTGATCTAGGGCTAGTTTTTAAATCTGTCTGTGCTTTATTTTATTATGTATATATGTCACAGAGAATTGCTGTAGGGATTAAATGAGTTAGCTCATGCAAAGTAATCTCATAGTATCTAGTCCACAGCAAATCCTCAATAACTTTGATTTATTATTATTACTCTTACCTTTAACCACTGTGAGACTTTAAAATGATCACTTACAATCACTGATCTTCTGTTTTTGTATCTATATGAAAAGTCAGCTACAGCGACTAAGCTGCAACATCAGTCATCCTTAAGGTAGATAGAAGATGGCCATATTTTCTTTAACACTCCTCCCATCAGGAAAAGGAGCCAGTATTTCAGCAGGTGGGACTCTTTGGGCAATTCAGTATGTCTAGACCTTAAGAAACTGGGAGTTTCTATTTTCTAGCTCATGGAACACTTGAATGATTATGTTAGGAGGAGAGGAATTATGACCCTCAGACCAAAGCCTCAGGTGAACTTCACCAGGTTGGTTGAATGTAAACAAACCATTTTGGAACTGGATCCTCCAGCCCCAGTCAATAGCCATTGCTGACACTAACTACACGAAGCAGAGACAAGCCAACCTTACCCTGCTTAAAATGCAGTTTGTTTGTTTGTTTTTTGATCACAACATACTAACCTTCACAGCTCTTAGAATTTTGTTTTACAGCTGCTCTGAGGCCTTGGGAGGGACAGTGAACTTTTTTCCTTCTAATAGAAAGAGAAATTTTCTGATGGAAGTCCAAGTTTGAAACAATCTTCTCACTCCCTTTGAGTCAAAACATGGTATACTTGTTAACAGATTGGCACAGTAACTCAAGGTTTTCTCTCTGTCTGCAACCCCTAATCATTATACTCTCAAAGAGGAAGAGACACAACCAGTGGGGACAAGGGCAGAATGAACATCTCACGTTCATAAAATTAGGGCACCAGCTAGAAAATAAAGTATCTCATGGAACTAGACTAGTGCAAGTCTATTGTTTGCCTGTTCTGTGTCCCTTAATGCTTTTTTTATTATTTCTCTCTCTCTTTTTCTTTCAAACAATTTCCCAGGGGGCAGGTATGATATGGGGGGCCCAGAACCTTATAGAGTTTAGATGCTTCAAAGACAAGGTAGCAATATGGGAAGGCCCATGAGAAAGGGAGCACATTGCAGCCTTTAGTTTAATGTTTGCCTCTAGAATGGCCAACAGAAGGGCTTACACCTTAGAGATAGATTCACCAAGCTAGGGTAGGGCCTATAAAGGGATTTAGGAACCACAGCCCATGTAGTAAATTAGATTATCCCTTCACCTTCTGGAAAATAGAGTGAATGAATGCAGTTCAGGAAGCATGTGGTAAGAGATTCAAATCATGGACAACTTCCCCTTAGAGGAAAAAATCCAGAGGTCAGCTGGGGCCAGCAGTCCTTGGAGATCTAGGTCCAATTAGCTCAGTGATAAGAACTGTGCAAGAAAAAAATCTCTAAATATTGGGGAGTGAGATAGAAAGCTTATATATACTAGTCTCTCATAAAATGCAGATTTTGAACCGAGGAAATTATTTTGCCTTTGTTGTTAAATCATGGAGTTTTGGAATGGTTTGTTGCACACCAATAGATAATTGAAATGTCCTCTTAACGTATAAACATCCTCCCTCTATGACTTTTCTAAACAATAAATAAAATATGCCATTTATTATTACTGGAAAGAAACCTCAGATGGCAGGACTAAAGTTACTATTTAACTAAAGTTAAATAATTGCCTAATATTTGCAGTGATCAACAGATTTATAAACAAGGCTGTATTGCTGCATCAAAGCTCTCAATCCTTATTTATTTCCTAGTCTAATGATCAACTATTGTCTTCAACAGGATTTCCTGGAATAGAATATATTGCTATACAGATGTATAACATCTTAATTCATGAATGCATTTTATGCTAAAAATTTAGAAGCCATTGCATGTTTATTTTTGTAGGCATTTTCTTTTTTTTAAATTAGTTTTTAAATTAAAAAAATATTACAGGAAAGAAACACAAACGTTCTTAACATATGATCTTTCCGTTCTACATATATAATCAGTAATTTACAATATCATCACATAGTTGCATATTCATCATCATTATCATTTCTTAGAACATTTGCATGAATTCAGAAAAAGACAGTGGCTCAGTGGCAGAGTTCCTGTAGGCATTTTCTTGGTAGGTTTATAGGAGAATTAATCCAAATATTCCTCCACATGTATGATTTGACCTTGTTACGCTTAGAACCTATCATCAGTCAAAGAATATAGTTCAACACAGTCTGAGCCACCATGGCCAAGAAGTGCTGGATAGTGATGCATTATAAGGGATTTGCATTATTAATCTAAGTTCCTCTAACTAAAACTTCCAAGGCCTAACTTTTACTGCTTTGCTAACATAAAAAGTATGAAAATATGTATTGTGTAAGAGGGAGATTTTATGAAGTTTGAGAACTGAAATAAAGTATCCCTTTTTGTGAAATGCCTTGCTTCATGTATCTTTTAGATAGCTAAAGCCAATTAACTAGAATTATAGTTGAGTTGAATATGTAAATATATAGAAAAGTTTCCTAATTAGATCCATAGGGTGATCCAGCAGCTGGGTTTCAAATCCAACAGTTGTAAAGGGGTTTTGCTATCAAGCTCAGGAGAGGCTATGAAAACCTACAAATCTAGTCCTCCAGTGGAATCTAAGACTCCTCAGGCAGTTTCTGAAGGGATCTGTGAGGCTATGACTAGAATCTGGAAGATAATAGCTCCCTCAACTAACAAATATTCCCAAATCCAGGGTGGTGTGACTAATCTTTTCATTTAAGAAAGCAGCCTGTTTTGCTAAGTAATATGAGCTCTTTTTTCTTGTTTATATCTATTAACCAGGGCATGAGAAGAGGCAGGACAAATGATTCGACTAACAAATTATGCCACATATTTAATTTTTCACTAATTAAATACAATTTAAAAAATTGAGTTTCTGTTTTAATATGTTGCAGGTTTTTTTAGGATGTGCTTGAGAATTTTTGTCTGCTCAAGATGATCATCTTACATCAAAAGAGTTCAATTATTTGCAGATTGTTAGGCAAAATTGGACATTTGACACCCACTGAAACATCACTTGACCTTGGAATACCACAAATATCTATTCTTGATGCAGGCATCAGGTTATAAACCCTGAGTTTAGGTGTATAAAATAATAGAACTTATCAGAAACAATTTAAGTCAGCTCTTGCTGTAGCTGCCGCTATGAGTACAAATTCCCCCACATCAGGCTACCAAAATCCAATGAACACCAAACTAAGATTTAGCAACACAAAGTTTTTAAAACTAGATGGGAGTGAAGATGAGAGTCAAATTATGGAACACCAACATAAGAGAGCAGTGAGGGTAGAAAATGTGGGAACATTAAATGACTTTATTACTCATTCTACATTTCATCAGGTACCACATGGCATGAGAATACGCTGTCTTAGTCCATTTCCTTGCTACCATGACTGAACTGCCCTGCTCTTGACTGCTGGCTTTATCTAAAAGCCAGTCTCTAGTAGGCTAGCTATTATTATCACGTTAAAAGTAGAGAGGATTCCCTGAATAGCTCAAGGTTTGCACAGTAGAGTTTGTCTCTCTTTGTCTACTATAAGCTGTATATGTGTGTGTCATAAAGAGAATTACTCTGAGATTGCATGTTCTTAAATCGATCACATGTACTTTATACTTGATGCATTTACAACTAGCTCTATCCAGTAAGAAAAAAAGTATCTTTTATATATTTCAAAGTACATAATTAAAATAATGATAGTTGTTTCCAAAATACTCATATATATTTTAGATTGACATTTTAGGGAAGACTTCTGAATATTTTCATGTGGTAGCTCACAATCTGAGAAGCCTGGCATGTTGATTGGTGCGGTGTGCTGTGATTCTGATCATTTATCTTCAAAGTAGTTTGACTGCAAGACTATCCTCAATTATGCTTCAGGTTTCTTGGAAGTTATTATGGCTTATATAATCAAGTTGCTATTGTCTTAAACGCATTAGAGACGATTACCAAATGTGGTTTTGTTTTAGTTTGCTTCTGTACGTGATATCAAAAAAGAGCTCATTATGTGGGAATTTTTCTGAAAGATTATATTCAATAGAACTCTGTAATGGGCAGGGCACCCTCCTGGGATGATAAGGATGTAGGCCACAGAGTGGAGAAAATCAATGTAAATGATAGGCGATTTTATTTGAATCACAAGCAATTTTTTTGTTCTTGATGAGAGAATTTTATCCAGTTGAATTGGAAATTTCATCTAAATATATTGTTTTTATCAGATATTTATATAGCATGTTAATTTTTTAAAAAAAATCAGCAGAAAAAAGTAGTTTGCTAGTGATAGAGAAAAGATTATCACTAAACTCAAGAAATTAGTTTATAAAGCTAATCCACATACTGATTTGATAGAATACTTTAGAATTTTCTTAAAAGAAAAAGATGACCACTTTTCAGAGGCCTCATAGCCGAGATCTATGCCAAGAACATTATTTTATAGACATGGAAATTATTCAATGAAATTGAAATTAAAGCCATCTGGTTTTAAAAATTTGCTGGCTGATTAGTGTTGATACACAGCCAGACACAAATAAGATTTTTAATCTCCAAAATTCCATTTCATTCTACTACAGTGATTACACATGATATTTTTCTGCATTTTGAGAATGTTTCATTTTTATATTCATTCTAAAATTAAATATATAGGTATATATAAAGGATTTTATTAATTATTTTTAATTAAATAATTTATTGATTCAGATGTCTATACTATACCAGGCACTGAGCTTGATGTGGGTGGGTTAGTATTTTTTTTTTTTTTTGCCTCAGAATTTCATTAAAAGTGTGCTTACACTTTGCAAATTGTCTCAAAAATCCAAGCCAGAAATGCTTATTATCTTTGCATCCAATAATTATTAGAACCTATCTAGGAATCAATAACTTCAGCTGCTAGGCAATTCGTTAGAATGAAAAGTAACATCAAATGTCAATCCATTTTTTATAATATATTTATGAGAAATAAATAAGCTTTGCTCAAACCTCTTCTCTGTTCCGTTTTTTCCTAAAGGCTGCCACTACATTTGCCTTTATAAACTGTTCCTATTTTTTTCATGATAGGTATTTTAGAGGGATGACAATTTTTCTCCCCATGTCCTCCAAAAAAAACCTCACTTTCATCGCATACAAATTTAGATGACCAAATTCCAATGTAAAGTGATTGCATAATTGATTGTAATCCCTAAGTAGTAGAGACTTCCCTACACTCCTCAGCATTTAATGGTGAACATAGTAGAAGTTTGGGAAATCTCTATTTTCTGATGTCTTGGTGGAGAGAGTCACAATACATGGTTCTCAAAGCTTTCTTGAGATTACTCTAAGAACTCTTGCTGAACTATTAAAAAGTTATCAAGGAAGTTTTCTGCAACGATTTCCAATTGTTATTGGCATTAAACAAAGAAAATATTTCTCCTTTTTTCAGTAAATTATTATTTCTTTGGAGAATCAGAGTAAATGATATAATAAAATGGATTATTTATAAAAATCTAAGCCATTTGATTTTAAATCTTCTGTTATCTGATAACCTATAGTTATAAAGTCTATTTTCTCATTCAAAACATTGAAAAATTGTGTGGGTGGAGGGATAGAGTTCAGCCTGTAGTAACTTACTTTAAAGTTAGGGGCAAAAGAAAACTGTATTATAAAAGTTTTAACACCAGAAGACAATTCAAAGCCTTCATAGAGGAGATGATTGAGACAGTATGTGAACGGATTCCGTACAATAGGATAGGGTGAGATGAACAAGATATAGGACAGAGACAGGGTTGATTACAAAAGTAGGGTTTGGATAAACAGAGAGAAAGTTAGTGAGCACTATAGGCAAGTAAATTATAGAAGTGGAAAGAAAAAATATGTTTAGCAGGTTGTGAAAAGTGAAGAAAGTATCTTTTGACAATTCCCCAATACGTGCCTTGATAGTTCTCTTACGTTTATCTGAAATTACAATACTGGAACTTATGATAGTAATGGCTCTGTACCATACACTCTTCTCAGTATTTTACAGGTATTAACCCTGTGATCTAGATGCCTTACTGCTCTTTCTTACATAATCTTCAGATAGGAAATCTGAGGAACGGAGTGCTAAGTTGATTTGCCTGTGACCACCAGAGTACGAATTACTAGAATAAGTTTTCCAAACCAAGATGTCTGTTTCCAGACACCACACCCTGGAATTGCAGCTCATCCCAAATCCACTTCGTACACTGAAGTGTGGCTCTGCTATTGTGAATTGGGTGATAATAAACAAATTCCCAAATTCTCTCTGTGCCTCAGTTTCTTAATAGTACACACTGTCCAGATTTTCTGTAATAATAAATGATCTAATACATGTAAAGTGCTTAGCACAGTGCAGGACATGGCATATTGTAAGCATTTTACAAAGCATTTCAATAAAGACATAAACAGCACCAGCAAAAGGGGAAATTAATATTGAGGTCATAAGATAGCAGTTAACACATAGGTATGTCTCATTATGTCCTACGCATTATTCTAGGCGCTTCCTCGTTATTAACTCACTTGATTTCAAAACACTCGAAGACTGTAATGGCACTACTATCCCCATTTACAGATCAGAAAACTAAGGCACAGAGAGGTTAAATGAATTTCCTAAGTTCACACAGTACTGGAGTCCAGATTCATAAATGTTATTTCAAATTGTTTTTCATTAACTTTGCATTTATATCTGTGCAAATTATTAATGCTCAGCCCTAAGAGGCATATTATCCCAGGAAACAAATCAGAGTAAACAATGCAAGCTATTTTCAAATCCTACTCATTCCTCCCTGTTCAAGCTCATGGCTATATGCTCTTTTATGCGTGATAGGCATATATTATACCAGGGGAGTTGAATTGTAGACAACTACACACGTAAAATATTTGGTTCTGTTGTATTTGGAAAAATAGTTGAACTTATTCCTGTCCCTGGGACAGAGAAGTCAATTTCCAATTGTTTCAGAAATCACATTCCTGTTAAGTTCACCTTCAGATTGAATTTAGGTACATTTTTTGGTTTATAATATCTCTGGCTCATATTACTGCTCTGAACAATTTTCTGCATACCCCTGAAGGGTGTTAATATATAGGTACTCAATAGGTTCTTTCAGAATATTGATCAACCAAAGAATATATCTAGAGCCCACTAAGAACTCCTATGTAATTTGTGCAACAGAGGAGCAGAAGTAATATGCAGGGATAGTCTGCAAATTGTACCATATATACATGAAAGTATGGAGAGTTTTTTCTTTTTAATACATATGTTAGGCATACTTTTAATTTTTAGTTGGTTTCAAAATTACAGCAAACTTGCAAAGATAGTACAGTGTTTCCATTTTTCTACCTGGTTCTCCTTTTTATTAACATCTTACACCAATATGATACAAATGTTATAATTTACAGTCAAATATTAATATGTTATTATTAGCTAAAATCCATAATTTATTCAGATTTCCTTCTTTTTTTTTTCCTAATTTCTTTTTCTGTTCCAAAATCCCATCCCGGCAATTTATGACAATTAGCCATATCTCTTTGGATCCCTTTTGTCCTTGACAATTGCTCAGACTTATTTTTGATAACCTTTATAGGTTGTAGGAGTCGTTGTCAGGTGTTTGTAGGATGTCCCTCAATTTGGATTTTTCTGAAGTTTTTTTTGTATGGGATTATGTGATTTGGGGAGGGAGACCATGAAGGCAAATAGCCATGTTCATCACATTGTAACGAGGGTACATTCTACTAACAGTATTGACATTAAGCACGATCACTTGGCTAAGATAGAGTTGTTAGGTTTCACCACCTTGAATCCACTCCCCTCCCTTTACTGTTCTATGCTCTTTAGAAAGAAATCAACATGAACAGTCCACAATTTCAGGAGGGGGAAGATACGCAACTCATCCTTGAGAGCAGAACACCTATATAAATTGTTTAGAATTCTTCTGAATGTGAAATTTGTGTATTTTTCCCCATTTTATTTACATATGTGCATATATATATGTATCAGTCACCATTTATTTCAATATGAACTCATAGATATTTACTTATGTACAATGAGTTATAAACTAATATTATTTTTTTATTCATTTTTTTGCTCAAATTGTTCCAGCTTTGGCCATTGGGAGTTTTTTCATTTAGCCCCCATCTGTATACCTTTGACATACCCCTATCAGTGTGTGCATGTCCGTATATGTATGTGTGCCCGTGTGTGCATGTGTGTGTGCATGTGTGTGTGCATGTGTGTGTGTGTGTGTGTGTGTGTGTGTGTAGCACTTCCTTATTTTCTGGCACTGCAAGATGTTCCAGGTTATTTTATATTTTTCCTGACCCAATCCTATGATCAACTTCAAAGATCCCTGGTTCATTTCCTTGGAAAATAGTGTCGAAACCAAGATCTGAGCCCTGGGTGTGCTTATGGCTACTGAGGCACCATTGAATCTAAGTTTTCTCAACTGACAGAGCAAGAAAATATACAGGGATATACCATCCCACACATATACACATATAAATATAAATATTTCTTTATGTATTTATATCTCTACTAAGCTGAGCATGAAATCACACATTTTTTTAATCTAGTTGAACAAGTTCCCTTGTATTTCTAATTTGCGGCAAATTTTTATAATGAAAGCACATTGGATTTTGTTGAATGTTTTTTATATTTTGAACCAGTTTTACATATGTAGAAAAAAGCATACTTTTTTGGTATATAATTTATATACATTCTTTGATTTGCTAGCATTTTGCTGAGAATTTCTATCCTATGCATTTAATGCACGAAATTTTTCTCTATGCACTACTTCAAGATATCTTGCAAACTCTCTAACTTGTATTTTCATTTTCACATACTTCAAAATATTTTTTAAAGTTCTCAAGACTTCTTTCACCTATAGATAATTTGGAGGAATATTTTTCAATTTCAAAATAATTGAGGACTTTTCTGGCTATTTTCCTGTCATCACTTTCTAGTTTAATTCCATTGTGGTGTGAGAACACACTTGAATGTTTTCTATTCTTTTGAACTTATGGTGTCTTTTATGATCCAGAATGTGCTATTCTTGCCAAATGTTCCATGTGAGCTTGGAAGAAATGTACATTTTGTTGTTGTTTGATGGAGTATTTTCTAAATATCAATTGATAAAACTGAGCAATAGAGTTGTTTCAATTGATTGCATCCAAAATGAATTTCTGCATGTTTTATCTGTCAATGACTGACAGAACTTCAAATATAATCATTTGCCTATTTCTCCTTTCACTTCTATCATTTTTGGCCTCGAGTATATTAACACTCTGTTATTAGATGCATACACATTTCAAATTTTTATATCTTCTTGAAGAATTGACCCCTTTGTCACTGTGCAATACCCCCCCCTTATCCCTAACAAGCTTTATTGTCCTGAAATTTTCCTTATTTAAAATTAGCATTACTAGTTCAGCTTTCTTTCGATTTGTGTTTGCATGGTATATCTTTCTATATCCCTTTACTTTTAGTCTGTTTGAGAGATTATGTTTAAAGTTTTTTTTTTTTTATGTCAATATTTGGGTCTCACGTTTTGTTTTGTTTTTAATCTACTCTGGCAGTATATCTCTTTTATTTGGTATATTTAGACCATTCTCATTTAAAGTGATTATTGATAAAGTTGGATTCGTTTCTTCCATTTTTGTTACTGTTTTCTAACCATTGCATTTGTTGTTTCTTGTTCCATTCTTTTTCTTTCCTCTCCAGTTTTAATTATGCATTTTATATGGTTCATTCCCACTTCCTCACTTAGATCAATTATGCTTCATTAATTTTTTAATTGTTTCTCTCAATTTAGCATCTTTAGTTTAAATCCATGTTCAAATTATACTATAACAAAGTATTCCCAATCCTTTCCTCCAGCCCCTTGTTGCATGGCTGGCATTCATTTCACTAATCCAGACTCTATAAGCACCTAATACCATGCTAATATTATAACTTTAAACCAACAGTTATTTCTTAGAAAAAATAAGGAAAAATAAAAGTGAAAGTTTTAATTTGCCTTCACTTATTTTCTCTCATGCTCTTTCTTTTATTCATATAAATATGAGTTTCTGATCTATATCATTTTCTTTTTTCCTAAAGAACTTATTTTAACCTTCCTTACAGGCAGGTCTACTGGTAATAATTTCTGTCAGTTTTGGTTGTTTCATATACTCTCTAATTTTTCTTCAGGTTTTTCCCTTCACTTTTAAATGTTAATTTCTCTAGCTATAGAATTCTGGTTTGTATGTTTTTTTCTTTCTTCTATGGATAGAGAAGCAAAATCTTATATATTGCAGTCATCTAGATTTTCTCTTACTGAATATATTTTTGAGAGTGTCTTGTGATGCTTGCACACACACCTAAGAGTTACTTTGGCACCTGAGTCTTTTTTTCCTTCAGTCCTGAATGGGTCCCCAAGGAAATCCTGGGTTACTGCCAATTTTAGTTATTTGCAAAGAAGAGAAAGAGAAACGTATAAAAAACATACTTGCCAAAAGCATTACATTGAAAAATAGTTTTGAAAACCTGAGATAACAAATAAATGTGAGATTAATGAAAAATGTTAAATATTAAAGGGTAGTTTCCTCAATATGTTTGTTATACAAAGTAGAACAAGTCATAAATTGGACTATTGCTTAAATAAATTTATGTAGTGTTAAAAATGATGGAAAGAACACAATGATAAAAAATGCTAAACATTTTATCTCTGGCTTTTCCAATAAGAAGAGGGATTTTTCAGGCCCTCACTAGCAGGTAAATGTCTTATCCTTCTTTTATATCTTTAGAGTCACACCATAGTTCATGTAAACCCCAAGTCTTTACTGAATGTTTTTCAAGAGTATGGTTTCACCAGGGAATGAAAAGAATAAAGTTAAAATTATTTTCTACAATATTTACTCTAACAGATTATTCTCCTTTAAGTATCTGGCAAATACTAAACAAAACCAGAAGTGGATGGTAAAAAAAAAGGAAAGAGTAATGAAAGAACTCAGAGTTATGTAAACTTTCTTCTGTTATTCAAAATAGCGACTCACTAGGTTTAATGCTGAAATCCAGCAAATTTATATAATATAATGATTAAAAACTTAGATTACATAATTATTTTCTTTTAAATGAGGTTCTTTTTAGCTTTCAAACTCAGTTTTCCAAACATAAGATCTGTCAAACAAATTTTGTCTCATTGTATGAGGGTATTGCCAAGTATTCTGTAAGGTTAGTGCCATGGACATCATGTATCTTGAATTCAATTAAATATTTGATAATGTCTAATAGAGACATCATTGTGAATATGTTTTTGCAGTGTTGGCAGAATTTAAATATTGTTTGATAAATTTATCCAGGTGTATTAAAACCCTTGAATAAATACATCATTTAATAACTGAAGTTTACTTTGCAGGACAGTTTCTGGTCTAGAGAAACAAAGCTTAGATCTTGAGATCAAAGTCAGAGTATGATCTTGCATGCCTGGACATATGCATGTGTGTGTGCATGTAAATTTAGAACTCTTTAGTCAATGTGACAGCATGTAGCATGCATATACAAAATAAATCTTAGACTGATGTGCCAGTGAAAACATGAACAATTTTAAAATTTGCATTTAAGTTGAAAAAGGAGAAATGAATAAGTTTAGGACTGAAAAAGCTTGACTTGGCTATAGTTATATAAATAAGATGGGGTGGAGCAGTTGGTCATAATTATTAAGGGAAGCATTGTATAATTGCAGCAAAACTCAGAAAGGAGAAAAGAAAAGGAAATTATCTCAGTTTTGCCTATTCTTGATGCTTTAAGCATAAATGCAAGTATTATGAAATCATTACAGCCTCCATAAAATGTTGGTATGAAAGTTGCTGTTTTCCAAATGATGCCAATTGATTTGCTGATCTTTGATGTCTTTCATTACTGAGCAAGGATTCACAATCAGGTCAGACTAGAACCAGAGCCCTCCAGTCCGCTCATCAATTATTAACTCCTATTCAGAATTCTAAATAGAGTTGTCTCTACATGAGAGAAATTAGCAAATGGAAATGTGCACAAACCATTATGTGTTTCCATTTTTAATTAAGAATCTTTCAAAATAGCCATAATATGCAATGAACAGAGAAATATTTATTTGCCATTATTTTACGAAGAACTGGAAGATAATTTGGAAGTTATTTTGCAGAGCTTCAAATTTCTTTACAAAATTACTTCCAAAATTGTTTTTAAGCACTAACAAAAATGTATGAAGGAACTAAAGAGAAATAACATATAGGAGAAAAAATTACAAGGGGGAGAAGTGATGAAGCAGTTGAATATCTGAAATAGCATCATCTTAAAAAGTATGCACACTTATTCTGAATTCCCCACAAGAAAAAATGAGAATTAAAAGTTGAAAAAAAATTGTCCTTCAAAAATGAGAGAGAGTTCAAAATATTTTCAATTAGACACTGAGAGTTCATGGACAAGGAACTTGCTCTTCAAGAAATTCTAAAGGAAGTGCTATAGGCTGATAGGAAAAGGCAGGAGAGAGAGAGGTTTTGAGCAGAGTGTATAAGTGAACATTATCAGTCAGGGTAACTAAAAGGGTAAGAAAAGAGAGAGAGAAAATAGGATATGACATTTAAAATCCAAACCACAAGATGGTTGAAGTACTGCCTTTATAGTAACAACATTAAATGTTAACAGATTAAACTCCCAATCAAAGGGAATAGACTGGCAGAATGGATGTTAAACAAAGGATCCATCTATGTTTTGTCCACAAGAGATTCACTTTAGATCCAAGGTCAAAAATACGCTGCACGAAAGGTTTGAAAAAGATATTCCATGCAAATAGCAACCAGACAGGAGTGGGACTAGCTATGCTAATATCATAGAAATTAAACTTTAAATGTAAAATACTTAAAAGAGAAAAAGAAAGTCATTATGTACTACTAAAAAGGACAACTCATCGAAAAGAAATAACAGTCATAAATATTTAAGCATCTCGCTAAAGTGCCTAAAAATACGTGAGGCAAGCACTGGCACCACTGAAAGGTAGAATAGACACCTCTACAATAATAGTTGGAGATTTTAACACACCACTCTCATCAGTAGATAGAACATTTAGACAGAGGATTGATAAGGAAGGAGATATTTGAATAATATGATTTATGAACTAGATTTAACAGACACTGACAGAACAATGCACGTGGATCACTCTCCAGGATAGACAACATGTTGGGTCACAAAGCAGGTCTCAATGAATTTTAAAAGACTGAAATTATTAAGACCCTTTATTAGATAATAATGGAATGAAGCTGGAAATCAAAAATAGGCAGAAGGCTGGAAAATTCACTATTATCTGGAGGCTAAAAACACAGTCTTACACAACCACAAGTGGATGAAGAAAGAAATTACAAGATAAATCAATAAATATTCCAAGGCAAATGAAAATGAGAACACAACATATCAAAATTTGGGAGATGCAGCAAAGGCAGTGCTGAGAAGGAAATTTATTGTCTTAAATGCCTATATTAGAAAATAAGAAAGAACAAAAATCAAGGAATTAATTGTTCACTTTTAGAAACTAGAGAAAGAACAGCAAACTAACCTCAAAGCAAGCAAAAAGAAAGAAACAAGGGAGCTTAGAGGAGAAATAAGTGAAATTGAGAACAAGAAAATCAACAAAACCAGAAGTTGGTTATTTGAGAAAATCAATAAAATCAATGGACTTATAGCTAACTTGACAAAAAAAAAAAGAGAGAGATGATGCAAATAAATAAAATCATAAATGGAAGAGGAGACATAACCATTGACCTCCATAAATAAAGGAGTTAATGAGAGGATACTATGAGCAACTTTATGCTAATAAATTAGAAAACATAGATGAAATAGACAACTTCCTAGAAAGGCATGAACAGCCAACACTGACTTGAGAAGAAATAGATGACCTCAACAAACCAATCACAAGTAAAGAAATTGAATTAGTCATTAAGAAGCTACCCAAAAAGAAAAGTCCAGGACCAGATGGCGTCACATGTGGATTCTACAAAGCATTCAAGAAAGAATTAGCACCAATCCTGCTAAAATTCTTCAAAAATATTAAAGAGTAAGGAAAGCTACTAACTCATTCTATAAAGTGAACATCACCCTCATATTAAAGCCAGACAAAGATACTACAAGAAAAGAAAATTACAGAACAA
This sequence comes from Myrmecophaga tridactyla, assembly GCA_004026745.1. Classification (NCBI taxonomy): domain Eukaryota; kingdom Metazoa; phylum Chordata; class Mammalia; order Pilosa; family Myrmecophagidae; genus Myrmecophaga; species Myrmecophaga tridactyla. The sequence goes on along the minus strand of PVIY010011059.1, from coordinate 27,897 downwards.
TCTTTTTAATGAATAAAGATGCAAATCCTCCACAAAATACTTGCAAGTTGAATCCAGCAGCACATTAAAAGAATTATATACCATGACCAATTGGGGTTTATTCCAGGTAGTTAAGGGTGCTTCAACATAAGAAAATCAATTAATGTAAAACACCCTTCAACAAATCAAAATGGAAAAAAAACACATGATCATATCAATGGATGCAGAAAAGGATTTAATGAAATTCAACATCCTTTCTTGAGGAAAACATTTCAAAGGATAGGAATAGAAAGGAACTTCCTCAACATGATAAATGGAATATGTGAAAAACCCACAGCTAGCATCATCCTAGATGGGGAAAGACTGAAAGCTTTCCCTCTAAGATCTAGAAAAAACATGGATGCCCCTTGTCACCATTGCTATTCAACAGTGTGCTGGAAAATCTAGCCAGAGCAATTAGGCTATAAAAAAGAAATAAAAGAATCCAAATTGGAGAGGAAGAAGTAAAGCTCCATTATTTGGAGATGATATGATACCATATGTCAAAAATTTGAAAAAAAATCTAAACAAAGCTACTAGAACTAATAAATGAGTATGTCAAAGTGGCAGGGTACAGGATAGATGACCCCAAAATCAGTAATGTTTCTATACACTAGTGAGAGCAATATGAAGAGGAAATCAATTTAAAGAATTCTATTTACAATAGCAACCCAATGAATCAAATATTTAGGAATGAATTTAACTAAGGATACAAAAGACCTATACATGGGAAACTACAAGAAATTACTGAAAGAAATCATGGAAGACCTAAATAAATGGAAAGGCATACTGTGTTCATGGATTGGAATGCTAAATACAGTTAAGATGTCAATTCTATGCAAATTTATTTATTGATTCAATGCAATACCAATCAAAATCCCAAAAACTTACTTTGGACAAATAGAAGAAAAACCAATAAACAATGAAAAACCAATAACCAAATTTATTTGGGAGGACAGGGTGCCCTGAATAGCTAAAAAATCTTGACAAAGAAAATTGAAGTGGGAGGTCTCATACTACCTAACTTTAAAGCATATTACAAAGCTACAGTGGTCAAAACAGCATGGTACTGGAATAAAGATTGATATTCTGATTGATGGAATTGAATTGTGTGTCCAGAAATAGAACCTCTCATATATGGACAATTGATCTTTGATAAGGTGTTCACATCAACCTACTTGGACAGAATAGCATCTTCAATAAATGGTGTTTGGACAACTGGATTTCATATGCAAAAGAATGAAAGAAGATGCATATGTTACAACCTATGCAAAAATTAACCCGAAATGGATCAATGACCTAGGCCTTAGAACTAAGACTTTTAAACATTTGGAAGAAAATGAAGGGAAATATATTATAAATCTTGTAATATGAGGTGGTTTCCTAGATGTTACACCCAAAGCATGAGCACTGAAAAAAGAAATAGATAAATGGGATCTCCTCAAAATTAAACATGTTTGTGCATAGTGCCAGTTTGAAAATATTATGTTACCCCAGAAAAGCCATGTTTTAATCCTGATCCAATATTGTGAGAGCAGCCTTTCATTTGATCCTGATTCATGTAGATTGGAATCTTTTGATTAGATGAGCTCCATGGAGATGTGGCACAATTGATCATTAGTATTAACTTTTGAATAGATGGAAATATGACTCCACCCATTCCAGATGGGTCTTAGTTAGCCCACTGGAATCCTTTAAAAGAGGAAGCATCTTGGAGAGACCCAGAAAGGACATAAATGTGAGAAACAACAGAAAGAGAACCATAGAAACTTCAGGGCCAACACTTGGAGAGCAGAGACACAGATGTTTGGAGATCCTTGAAGCCCAGCAAACATTGCCAGTCGATTTTAAGCAAGGCCAAATCTGGCAAGAGCCAAAGGAAGCCAAGAGATGAAAGTTGGCCCCAGAGAAGCAAAGTGGGCAACCTCCACAGGATAGAGTCTGAAAGCACTAAGCCCAAGAGCAAGAGAACTGCATGCCTTCCCAGCTGACAGAGGTGTTCCAGATGCATAAGCTTTTCTTGAATTAATTATCTTTTCCTGGATGCCTTTGTTTAGACATTTCCATAGGCTGAGAACTGTAAAGCTGTAACTTATTACATTATCCCTTTATACAAAGCCATTCCAATTCTTGTATATCACATTCAGGCAGCTTGCAAGCTAGCACGTGCACCAAAGCACTTTGCCAGGAAAGTAAAAAGGCAGTCTATGCAATGGGAGACAATATTTAGAAACCACATATCTGATAAGAGTTTAGTATCTAGAATATATAAAGAGATTCTTCAACTCAACAACAAAAAGACAAACACTACAATTTAAAAATGGGCAAAAGACATGAACTGATGCTTCTCAGAAGAGGAAATACAAATGAATAAAAGGCACATGAAAAGATGCTCAACTTTACTGGCTATTTGGGAAATGAAAATCAAAGCCACAATGCAATATCATCTGACACCACTAGAATGGCCATAATAAAAATTAAAAAATAAAAAATGACGAATGCTGGAGAGAATAAAGAGAAAGAGGCACATTTAGCTGTTGTTGATGGAAATGTACAATGGTACATTCACTCTGGAAGGCAGTTTGGAGTTTCCTCAGGAAGCTAAAAATAGAATTACCATATGATCCATTACTAGGCATATATTCAGAGGAACAGAAAGTAAGGACACAAGTAGACATTTTCACACTGATGTTTACATCAGCATTATTTACGAATGCCAAGAGATGGAAACAGACCAAATATCAATCAATGAATGAGTGGCTAAACAAGCTGGGTATCTACATACTATAGTATATTATGCAGCTGTAAGACAAAATAAAGTCATGAAGCACGTAACGACTGGTTGAAACTTGAGGACATTACGGTGAGTGAAATCAGCCACCATCTTTGAAAACAAAAAGATGAATACAATGTGGTCTCACTAATATGAACTAATATTAATGAGTGAAATTTCAGAGTTGAAGTTAAGAATACAGGTTATCAGGAGACAGAAATAGGGTAGAGATTGTGCATTTGGTGCAGAAGGAATGCAGATCATTCAATAGGACTGATCATAACAATCCAGAAATGGAGAGCACCATACTTCCTGATGGCAGCACAATAATATAAGCACACAGAATGAAGGTGAATGTGAGTATGGTTGAGGGAGAAGGGCTGGGGGCATGTATAAAACCAAAAGGAAAGATAGTGGACAAAGACTGAGACCAGTATAGTTTAAGAATGTCTAGAGTGGACAATGATGGTGATTAAATGTAGAAATTGCAAAAGAAAACATTTTTACATGAGGGGGAACAAATGAATGTCGACATTGCAAGGTGTTGAAAATGGATGCTATACAGGCAAAAGTACAATCAATGAAGCTAGGGTCTATAGTAAACAGTAACATTGTAATATGCTTCCACTGAATGTAACAGAGGCATTATGCTGAAACTAAATGTCAACAGGCAGGGGACATGGGGGAAGGGTATAGATTGTTTGTGGAAGAAAATAAATTCATACAGATTACTGTGGTGAAGGCAGGTCTATTTACTTACATTGTATTGTGTAAATTGCAAAAGGAACTTTAAAAATGAAGAGAGAGAAACAAGTGCTAATGAAAACGCAGAGAAAAAGATGTAGCTATTTAATATCAGTAGGGAAACAGAAGTGCAGCCCCTTGGAAGGCAGTGTGGTGGAGGCTAGGGGTGGAGTTGCCACATGATCTAGCAAACCTGTCGCTCAATATATACCTGAAGGAACTGAGTTTGAGAACATGAATGGACATTTAAACACTGGTATTTATGGCAGCGATGTTCAATGGATGAAGGTGGCATAAGGGTACACAACTAAGGAATAGAAGGAGGAACTGAGGTGTATACACACAATGAACTACTGAGCAACTGCAAGAAGGAATGGAATTGTGAGGCATGCAACTAGGAGATTGAACCTTAAGGACTGTATGTTGAATTAAATGTCAGAAATAAACAAACAAAAATATTATCATGCCTCACTCTTATGGACTAAGAATAATATTAAAACTTGGTGAACTGATGTTAAGAACTTGAGTTATCAGATTGGGGACTACTGTAACGGTTGCTAGATCGTAAACTCCTATAGTAGTCACATGTATTCAGGAGTGGTAACTGTTAGTTCTAAATTCTGAGATACTGAGCAGTTTGTATATAACCTGGTCATTCCCAGAAACTTCAGGTATGTACGTGACACCTAAAGAGTTGAAGGTCTGAAGCTATAAAGTCAGCATTACAGGAACTGTTTACAAAGTTGAAAATGGGATCAGACTTCAACTTGAGATATGCATGAAGTTGATCTGGATATGAAGGTAAATCAGAATACTTCGTAAAGAATGATATCATCCATATTTTGAAACTTCAACTTGCAAGTGAGACCAAAGGGAGAGATGTTTAGTTGATGCAAAAAAGTTGTATTTTGGGCAGCATATTACCTAATTTATCTTGTGTGGTCAGTTTAGCTGAACACCTTAAATACATGGAATCCTTAATAGGGCATGGGATCTTGTTGGTTTGTCCAGGTTGATGTGGTGCCCTGATATATCACCAGAGTGATCTGGGCAGTCAGTAAAGAAGTATTTGTCAAGTTCCTTTAGGGGACTGTGGAGAAAGGAGGAAATATTCAACTTCCCCATTTGAAGAAATTCTGATATTCTCACAAGGAGTGGGGACAACCAAATAGATAGGCTGAGCTCTCGATCTTGGGCTTTGCCCTTATGCAACTTATTCCTGCAAAGGATAAACTAAGCCTACTTATAATTATATATAAGTCACACCCAGAGAACCTCTTTTGTTGCTCAGATGAAGCCTCTCTCTCTCTCTAAGCCAACTTGGCAGGTGAACTCATTGCCCTCCTCCCTATGTCGTACATGACTCCAAAGGGTATAAATCTTCCTGGCAATGTGGGACAGAAATACCAGGATTTGGCAGGACCTGGCATCATGGAATTGTAAAAGACTTTTTGACCAAAAGGAGGGAGAGAGAAATGAGACAAAATTTCTGTAGCTGAGAGATTTCAAACAAAGTCGAGAGGTTATATCTATATATAGCTATATCTAGCTATATATAGATATAGCTATATCCTGGAGGTTATGCTTATGCATTATATACTTATCCCTTTTTAGTTTATGGTGTTTTGGAGTAACTGGAGGGAAGTACCTGAAACTATGGAGCTGTGTTCTAATAGGCTTGATTCTTGAAGACAATTATATAAAGATAGAACTTGTATAATGTTACTCTGTTATTGTGAAAATGTTGTGTCTGATCTTCCTTTTATCCAGGATATGGACAGATGAGTTAAAAAATATGGCTAAATAATAAATAAATAATAGGGCAATAAGGGGTGAAGTAAATTGTATAGATTGAAATAGAAGTGGTCAATGAGAGGGAGAGGTAAGAATATAGGATATATGTTTTTTTCTTTTTTCTTATTTCTTTTTCTGGAGTGATGCAAATGTTCTAAAAATGATCATGGTGATGAATACATAACTATCTGATGAAATATTAAACCATTGATTGCACATCATGTATGGACTGTATGTATGTGAAGATTTGTCAGTACAAATGTTTAAAAAAAGAAAGGTTACGTAACTAGTTCAAATTTGGTAAATGACAATGCCAAAATATGAACAAAATGTGTTCATCATCACAGCCCTGTTCTTCTACTCCCACACTCTGGACTGCTGAGTTTTATAAGTTACAAGTTTACAGTTCTAAGGCCATAAAAATGTCCAAACTAAGGCATCAAGAGAAAGATACCTTGACTTAGGAATGGCTGATGGGTCTGGAACACCTCTGTCAGCTGGGAATGCACATCTGGCATCTGTTAGTCCTTTAGTCTGGTTTCAATCAACTTCCCCAGAGGCATCTCGAAACATCTTTGCGACAGCTCTGAACTTTCTCCAAAATGTTTCCCTTTTTAAAGGACTCCAATAAACTCATCAAGACACACATTAAATAGGTGGAGTCAAATTGCCATTTAAATCAAAAGGCCACACTGACAAATGAATGGGTCAGGTTTCCATGGAAACAACTTAATTAAGAAGTTCCACCCTACAATATTCAATCAGGATGAAAAGATATGGCTTTTTTCGGGCTTTATAAAAGCCCTCCCCCCAAATATTAAAACTACACAAAACAGTTTATCAGATCCTAATATGATGCAGCTGGAAATCAAATATAGGTGGAAGGCTAGGAAATTCACAAATATATGGAGGCTAAAAAACACACTCTTAAAAAACCAGTGAGTCAAGAAAAAAATTACAAGAGAAATCCATAAATATTTTGAGACAAAAGAAAATGAGAAAACAATATATAAAAACTTATGGGATAAAGTGAAGGCATTTCTGAGAGGGAAAATTATTGCTTTAAATGCTTGATAAGAGTTTAATATCCAGAATATATAGAGAGAGCCTACAACTCAACAACAGAAAAGACAAACCATCCAATTTAAAAATGGGCAAAATACATGGATAGACATTTTTCCAAAGTAGAAATACAAATGGCACAAAAGCATATGAAAAGGTACTCAAATTCCCTAGCTATTAGGGAAATACAAATCAAAATCACAATGAGATTTCATCTCACACCTACTAGAATGGCCATTATAAAAACAAAAAAACAAAAACAGAAATCGATAAGTATTGGAGAGGATGTGGAGAAATAGGTACACTTATTCATGTTGGTGGGTTTGTGGAATGATGCAGCCGTTCTGGGAGGCATTTTGGCAGTTCCTCAGCAAGCTAAGTATAGAATTGCTGGGATCTAGCAATCCCATTACTAAGTATGTAATTGGAGGAACTGAAAGCAGGAACATGAACAGACAATTGCATACTGATGATTATAGCGGCATTCACAATTGCCAATGATGGAAACAGCCCAAGTGTCCGTCAACTGACAAGTGGATAAATAAACTGTGGCATATACATATGATGGACTGTTATCCAGCTGTAAGATGGAATAAAGTCATGAAGCATGTAACAACATGGGTGAATCTTGAGCACAATATGTTGAGTAAAATGAGCCTGAAACAAGGGCAAATACTATATGATATCACTAATATGAACTAACTAGAATGAGCAAACTCAGAAAGTTATATTTGAGAACACAGGTTATCAAGAGATAGAAAGAGGGTAGTGACTGGGCTTTTAATGATTAAGAAATACAGAATTTTTAACAAGAGTGATTGTAAATGTTCATAAATAGCACAATACTGTGTGATGGTATCACAATATTTTAAGTATAATGGACAAAACTTTATGAGCATGGTTGAAAGAGGAAGGCTAAGGGCATGTATGACACCAGAAGGGAAGATAGAACATAAAGACTGGGACTGTATAATTTAGTGAAACCTAGAGTGGACAATGATGGTAGTTAATTGTGTAAATATAAGAAAGCTTTTACATGAATGAGAACACATGTATGTCACTATTACAAGCTTTTAAAAATGGTATTGTACATGGAAAAAATAAATAAATGCAATCTAGGTTCTATAGTTAACAGTAACATTGCAATATTCTTTCATTAATTGTGACAAAGGCAATATACAAAAGCTAAGTGTCAATAAGAAGGGGATATAAGGGAGGGGTATTGATTTTTTATTTTTAATTTTCTTCTTTCCTATTAGTGGAAAAGGAATTATTCTCACATGGATTGTGGTGTTGAATGCATAACTATGTGATTGCACTGGGAGCCATCGATTGTACATTTAGGATGAGTGTACGGTGTGTAAAGAAAACTTTAAAAAAATAAACAGAGCAGGCCACAGTGGCTCAGCAGGTAGAGTTCTCATCTGCCATGCCAGAGACCCAGATTTACTTCTCAGTGCCTGCCCATGCAAAACAAAACAAAACAAACAAACAAGCGAAAACCAGAAAACTACAAGTGGTGGGAAAAAAAAGCTGTCAAAGATAAATTTTACCAAAATTACAATCTTTTCTTCTTATTTAATTAAATGACTTTATAAGAATGAATAATTATTTTCTTTTTGTTGCTGTAAAAGAAAAAAAGAGGAGAAAAGACCAAAAAACTGTTAAAAGAAAATAAAAGCAGTTTGGCTTTCCATTTTGTCTGTAATAATTCTTACTTATCTTTAGTTATCAATTTAAACAGTGCTCTAAGCAATAGTCTGTTGATCAAACATCCTGTAATACTCATTACATTGTCATGAATTTCCTTATTTTATTGGCTACCATCTATCCTAAGATATAGGAAGGTATTTTTTAAATTTTCATGTTCAATATTTAGCCACTGTCTGTAAGAATGCGTAGTCAGAAAGCATTGTTGAATGAATGAATGAATGACTGAATGGACAAATAAATGTATGAGGGCGTATGGTCCCACTCCATGGGTCCCACTCCACAGAGATCAAAGTGACTGTTAGGAGTGCTGTAGAAGACTCTCTCAATGGTGTGGATATTAGACTAAAAGTCCTCTGTCTTCCTTTAGGACTTGAAATCCTATAACCTTATAATTTATATAGAGGAATACTTAGAAAAAATATCAATTATCCTTAAAGCTCTTTCAATTTACTGATAAAATTATGAAATGGCATCTGTAGCATTTAAAATGAAATAACGGTTGGTTCTAGTGTGATTAATCACACTTGTTAGAATAATCACGATCTACCTTCCCCAGGGAGTACTCATTTTAAGTGACATCCTTTATAATCCATTATGTGCTTCCTATTTTGAATTAGGAATCTTTAACAATAGCCATCATAAAAAATGAACACATAAACATTCATTTGCCCTTATTTGATGGATAATTGAAAGATAATTTAGAAGTTATTTTTAATAGCTTCAAATTTTTCTTCAATTATTTATTATTTTTTATTTAAATAAAATGGATCTCTCTCTCTCTCACTTTATTACACTATTACACTCCCTCTCTTTCCCTCTGCTTTTTAGCTATGAAATACTGAGACGCTATTCTTATTACTTAGGACTCAACTCACACTCACGTAAAATATCCAGTAATAGTATTTGTTTTTGAGATATTTCCAATGGAACCACTCAATTATTTTTTATTTTAAAATTTAAGGTGTTTTAATAGGATTTACATACTTAGAAATTTGCCTAAGAGATCTGTATATTCACATTCTGGCATAGGACAAAATAATTATAGCAATGTAGTAATAGTCATAATGGTAATAAGTCTAGGCAAGAAAATGTTTTGTCTATATAACAAATAGTTCCCTCATTCTTATGGGAAGTTTTTCGATAGCATGCTTTTTAATAACTGAGGAAATTATTTTACTGAAGTTGAAAATTTACATACATGAAAATACATAGAAAATTACATATATACATGACTAGTGAAGTAAATGTAACTTCTTATTTCCAATAACTAATGAGATGTTTTTATAAAGCTCCTGTAACAAATAGATATGTAAGGAAAAATATCATTTTACTATATCTCTGAAAACTCATGTCTAATATAAGCAGTTTCTTGGATAACTCATTCATTTTAGTTTAAAATTCTCAGCATTCAGTGGCCTGAAAGAAGGGGTCTGAAGAGTGACTCCATCATCCTGCACTCCTAAGTGACTCGCCTGGATTCTTTCCTGGGCTTTCTCCTGGTGTCTGCACCTTGAATCCTACAATCGGAATATATGTTTCTTGCCTTTTTCTCTGATTTTTTATGATCCAGCGTGATCCTCTCAGACATGTTGGACTTCCTTTGGGTCTTACTGATCCTGCGTATCATAAACTGTGACTCTTAGCTGGGTATTGGCCTTAGGTGGTCAAGTAGGGGGCCCAGGTTGTCAGGTCACTTACTTGCCACCATTGCAACCTGATATCCTGAAACCTCCTCAAAACATTCCCTCTGAGCATGTAAGAAGTTTGAACATCTTTTATTGCATTTGGTAACTGAAAAACAACCGAATCCAAGCTTTCCTTCTGAGTGATATCTACCCTCTACCTCCCTCTCTCTCTCACAGACACACGTGCGCACACCACCCCCAAACACACACAGACACACCTATCATGATTTCGTATTTTACATAGATGCAGATGGTCCAAATTGGAGAGGGGAAGGGTAAGCCTTCAATAAAGATTCTCAAAAGAGTTTCCAAGGAAACGCTTTTTATTTTCCTCTCTCTCTCTCTCTCTCTCCCACCTGTTTCCAGGGATTCCCCCACTCTGGGTGTATAGGCAGATGTGTCCCTTTGTCATGTTGCTTCATTTCTGATTTCTGTCTTGTTTCCACTGACAACCAGCCCTATATGTGGGAAGGCTATTTCCTCTATATCATAACCTAACATTTTTCTTGTGCAGGAAAATGCTACTTCTTATCAGGCAGGTCTGGTTCAGGATGAGCTAAATTGGAGCTTCAGTAATTTAGAAAATCCTTGTCTTTCAACATGGGTTCCATTTTAAAGTAATTGTTCTTTCTAACACTCTCTTTCAGTATTCAAAAACTGATCATGGACTCTTTATTTCTCTTAGCAATTTAGTTATAACAGGACTAATCTCTTTTACTTCCCGTTTCGCTTCTCTCACCAACACTTCACACCCCAAATCATAAGAGATGTAGATGTCTCAGACTGACAAGGCAGAATACATTATAGGGGAAATGTAAAAGAGAAATGCCAATTAGCCAATTTTAGAAAGTGTTAGAGTTATTTTATTCTAATCAGGAAAACATTTAAGAGTTCAAAAAGAAGAAATACTCATTTTGAACTTTATTTGAGAAAACATTATTGCATATATTTTATGCTTATTCTTTGTTCTCTTGGCATATTTTCTCATTGTCCCATCATCCCTGCCCCCAACTTCAACTCTAACAAACTGTTTCAATTTACTTTTATCAAATTGAACCACTGGTTTAAAAAATTAATTATGCTTCTCAGTTAGTGGATATATTTTCACTACTGCTCTATGCAAGTTTCCTGTTATTTTGTTTGATTGGTTGACTAATGGATTGATTTCATTTTATCTGCCTCTCACTGCACCCCCATAGGCAATGATTCTAATGTTTTCAATAGATGTTTTTCTATATGTCTTCTTGAAAAATCAGCATTGTTTTATGTGCATCAATTTACCTACATGGCATTGTGTTATGTATCTTCTTTTTCCTTTGTGTCCCCACATAAGACCTTTTTCTTTCCCTCTGTTTGTATGTACCTCTAAATTTCATTTCTAACATCTCTAAAAAATCTATGGTAGGCATCCATCACATTGCATTTAAATAATGACACAGTTATCATCCTTTTAGTTAGTCAGTGAAAATGCAGGCCTATTCATGTACCTGCAGTCTCATCAGCTGTCACTGAGGATTACGCCTGAAAAAGTCTCTCAAATTAAAAACAATAACAAAACAAAAACATCAAAACAAATAAACATAAAACAATAACAGACACAAAACATAATAGATTATATTGACAGTAATCAACTGTCAGTCAAAAGCTGTTAAGCAAATCCGAAAAACTAAAATAAGAATCTTCAAGGTCTTCAGCAGTTTTCTAGTCCAGAGGCTTCCCCGAGTCCAGTTCTGTGTTATAAATGAGGGAGAAGGATTGAAGCAATGAGCATAGAGAATGTAGTGACTTAGTTCCAGGTCCCCAGAAACAAACCCTGAGATAAGCACCCAGTGCAAGTGACATCATAAGGAAAGCCCCCCAGAAGAAATTAAGAAATTATTAGAGGATGGAAAACAGAAGAGGTAGTAAAATAAGCATTGCAAGGATTCCATTCCTGAAGTACCACCTACAGGCTGTCCCTGAGGGGGAATCCTGAAGTGTAAATTTTGTCTCGATATTTATCCCCACAGAGTCGTGGCTCAGGACTTTTTAGTCCTACATCAACTGTCAGTTACTGACTGGCCAGGGGTTGGCTAAGAGCAGGCACTCAGCGGTGCTGCAGGGGGAGAAAACTTCCCAGCGCTCCTCCCCTGTGGGCCACGTGGCGGCGGAAGCCCAGGCGGCAGTTCTTTGAAGAAAGTAGCCGGTAAGTAGGTCCATAGGTTAGAAATAATAGTACACAGAAGCCAGGCAGTGGGTGTGAGGACAGGATAAGTGATGAGATGTCAGCGGAACAGAACACTGAGGATGTCTGCCACATGGGGTAAATTGGAGAGACCTGGATCTAATCCCGAGACTGGGGTGAAACTATCACGCAGGACTGTGCCTTTCAGATTTTCTGATAAATTGAAGTTTCTTAAATAGAATTTGATTTATTTGCTGAATTTTTAGTCCTATGTAAAAACTGTTCTGGATATGACTTCTAATGAACTAACAGTTGTCTCCTCTGCTCTATATCAACACCTTCCTTAAACATTTGAGAAAGCTGAAACCTGGACTGGCTAAATGCTTTGATGTCACGCCAAGATCCAGTATATGATCTGGGATTTGAGATCCGTGGATTTTTATGACGTTTATAATACCAAAATATATTGATGGCTATAAAATTGATCCTTGGAAATTTAGAGATTTTAGGAGCCAATAAAGTTTAAAGGTATACAGTTGCTCAGGATAAAGGGCATAACCGACACAGAGAAGTGGGCAACAAATTATTATTAAATGAGTGAGGGGATGAAACGAGAACGCACATGTGCGCTACTGCTGAGCATAAAATTGAAGTAGATCTGGATTATTTTATGTAAGTATAAGGATAATTTTAAAGAGTAATAGTTTAATGTATTTGATTTTTGGAAGACTATTTAGGCTGATCACTGTGTTATGGTTTGAAATCTGTCGGTGAAATGACATTTACAAAACAGAAATTAAGTTATATTTCTAATATCCAACTCGACCTATTTTCATATTTCACATTATCTTTTACAATTCTTCCAATATAACCTTCTTGAACTTAATAGAACTTTTAAATATAATGCTCCTCTTTATCTGGGTAGGTGTATTTTTACAGCTCATTCTTCAAGTTGGTGTCATAACTAGGTCAGCGTACTGAAGTATATATGGAGCAATGGTAATGAGTGATTTTTCAAAAGATGCTGGTTTGGTTTTGAATTGTAGAATCCTTCTAAATCTTCTTCGCTCTTATAAAATGAGATAGCATTATTTATCACTGAAAGCATCTTTATTATTAAATAGAGCTTCTCCAGATTTTATAAGAAATAAAAGGAAATTGAAACAATTAGAAATACTTTTCACATTAGACAAAGGTGCTAGAAAAATATTATTTAAAATGTGATACTGAAAATTTATACTTGACTACAAAATAGGATCACTGTGCATTGAGATAAATTCATCAGTCAATATTTCATAATTCAGCCACTTAAACTAATTTGTTTTATCTGCTTAAATACCACATTTCTAGTTCTTAAATTAAATTATTTATATCTGTAACCATAATTTGCTATTAATCATGATGTTAAATAAATAAGTATTATTTGTAAACTATATAAATAAATCAAACCATAATTTCTTATTTTCTCAAATTATTGAAGCTAAAGATCCATAAAATAGTTCAGATGAATTCAACTAAAATAATTGTATATGATAGTCTTTCATTCCATATTTGCTTTTCCCTTGTTTTACAATAAGGAATGTTTAAGAAAATAATAACTAGATATGCCAAACAAGTAATGAGCATTCCTTTTTTGTGAAAAAAATTTAAACAAGTTCTCTGAACTCACTGGGGCCAAATAGCATTTATATCAATTATCCTATTGGAATCAATAAAATAGCAGTCAAACTTGTAATATAATTTCATTAACAATATACCAGAGGCAAAACTTATGTAATTGACACAAGAGATATAGGGTTTTAGGAACAAAAGCTTATATCATTTGTGAGTACTCCTTTAAAGTAAAATGATTCAAAATTACAATTATGAAATTAGTAGACATGTGAATTCTTATTTTAGAGTGTGAAAATAACTCACCACAATTTTTTTACAACAAATTTTTAAAAATTTAAAAGCTGAAAAATACCGTAAGGATTTTTTTTATTTGTAATTTTGACCTCCAATATGATTCTTACTTTCTATAACATTTGAATCCTGAAAATAATTCTCATTTCCAATAATTATGAGACATATACAAGATTAATTCTAAATTAATTATACAAGAAAAGTTATACTAAATTTCAAAACTCCCTGTTCAGAACAATTAAATTACTCTTATAATATATTGACTTACTGATGTAAACTTTTGCTATTGGAACACTTCATCTTTAGGTCATTTTGATGCCTTGATGGTACTTTGCTTGTTGTTTGTTCTGTAAATACTATGCTTAACTAAAAGAAGATGTCAGATACTCTGTGAAATAATCCTCATACCTTGGTTTATATAAAACTTGTAATTTGATAAACCAAAATATTTGCTGCAAGTATTGCTCCATATGTACCCTAATAATCCAGAAGTTCTATTTCATGGTATGTTTTTGACTGTATATATTATATTATTGAGTACTTTGATGATTGAAGAAAAATTCCAATTTGGGCAAGCTTTGATGGGTATGTAATTTTTTGCTTATAATTTTAAATGTCTGAAGATGAGACACAGGTTCCAGGGATCAGCTACTGGCTCCATATATTTCAGATATTATTGCTTCTTCAATTCAAAAATAATTATATTGAGGGGCGGGCCATAGTGGCTCAGCAGGCAGAATTCTTGCCTGCCATGCCGGAAACCCAGGTTCAATTCCCGGTGCCTACCTGTGCAAATAATAATAATTATTATTATTATATGAGATTTAGGACATATTGCTATCACTATACAATCTCTTATCCTCTACCTTTGTATTATGATGCTAGGTGAATTGGTAAAGATATTCTAGAAGCCATCTCAGTACCTAACTACTGAGGTGACCATGGACAGATACATTCCACAAAAAACAAACTAAAGGCACTCCCAACATAAATCCCACTTAGCCATATTTCAAAAATGTTTGACCCATTGCCATTCCATTTAACAGAAGGAGGAATTAGATAATGAGGACATCAGGCTGGGAAGAGAGCACAATCTTGACCAGTTGGTATTTCAAAACATACAGTGATATAAACCCATTCAAGGGTCCTCCTAGGGCAAATGAAAGTTGCTGAAACTTATCCTTCAGTAACTGCTTTTAAATCCAATTCTCTTAAATAAAACAATATGAGCAGTTTACTGAACTACTGAATAATACACTGAAGCAGCACAGTGGAGACATCACTTTCCACATTAAAGCACCTGAAGGTAACAAAGACAAAGCTGCTCCTTCTTTCATGTGTTCCAGGGCTGAAAGGGAAAAGTCCCTCTTCTACTCCCTCAAAATACTTTTCATGCTTTCCTACTTGTACAGAGTTATCTTTCTCATGCTTAAATATTAACTTCTGGACCAACAATATGTCAATTTAAATAACGCATGAGTTAGATAATAAGTGGATTACATTCCACAGATTGCATGATTTTTTAAAATGGTAAGTGATATATGAAAATAATATTATAGGGCTCAATCTTTTTTGAGTCTTTAATGGGTAGAAGGAGAAGGGGCAGGGGTGGAGAAGGGAGATGTCATTTTTAAAAATAAGGCAGTCTCAGTGACAAGATGAACTTTGAATAAAGACCCAAACATTGTGAATCCAAATCAGATACATCCTTTTCAAAAATATCTTCCTCAAGTGACTTTTGAGCTACCTCCAACAACAACAACAAAAAAATGTATTCCTGGTTATCCCATTTCACCTTACTTTTACCCTTTCTTACACTAAGCTGAATCATCTGTTTGCCTCTACTTGTCAGCATTGTTTCTAGTCCTACTCTCCTGAGATATACAGGACTATAATAAACTGCGTTTATGTGACAGTCTTTCCGTATCTTAAGACTTTCGTCATGCTCCCTTTGAATTCTCCTATATAACATTTTCATTAATCATTCCCTTTCTGATAGGTTTTTCAGGTTTACTACATTGGTTGGTTGGTTGATTGGTTTTCCTTGGACTTCAGTGAGCTATAAGCCCTAGAAATTGTTTCATTATTCTAGAAAATATCATACTTGTGAACTAGTGTGGTTTAGTGCATCTCGTATTCTAGATCTGCTTCTTCTATAGGTACCCAAAATTACTTAAGCATATCTTAGATCAGCATAATATGTATTCATTCATTTATATTTTTCAGTGACTAAAAGACCTTAATTTTCTTCAAATATATTGCTATTCAATTAATTTCTTCCCTAATTTTAACACAGGCATCATGCTTTATATGTTTTGAATATATTACTTTTAATTTTCATTTTGTGATATATTCATCAATCACTTCAACCTATTATGGATTCATGGGACCATGACACTTTAGTTATTTCATTGATTATTCTTCCCATTCTTTTAATCAAATACAAATAACCTACTGATAGGTTTGTGCTGACATCTTATTATGGTTTCAATTTGCATTTCCCTAATGGCTAATGATGTTGAACATATATTTTCAAGTTCTAATTTGCCATCCATATATCTTTTTTAGTGAGATGTCTCTTCTGTCATTTACCCATTTTCTAATTGGGTTTTGCTTTACTCTTGAATTTTGGGGATTCTTTATATATTCTAGACCTAATCATTTTTTGGATACATGGTTTGCAAATATTTTCTCCTAGTCTTTTAGTTTGTCTTTTTTCTTCTTCTCAGGAGGGACTTTCCCAGAGCTAAAGCTTTTAATTTTGAAGTCCCATTTATCAATTTTTCCTTCATTGGATTGTTTTTTTGTTGTCAAATTTAGGAACTTCTTGCTTAACTCTATATTCCAAAGATTTTCTTCTATATTTTTTTAGTGAAATGTTTATAATTTCACATTTAAGTTTGTGATCCATTTTGGTTAACTTTTTAATAAATGTAGGGTTCAGATTAAAGTTCTTTTTGCGTGGGTTTGTGTGTTTAGTTTGTTCATTTGTTTTTGGTTAGTGGATGTTCACTAAAAAATCAGTGAAGCCTGTTTTTCTCTTGGATGAACTGCTTTTAAAACTGTCAAAATCAGTTGGACATATTTCTATGGCTCTATTTTTGAATAATCTATTTTGTTCCATTGATGTGTGTCTATACCTCTGCCAATACACATAGTGTTTATTAATGTACCTTTACAGTAAGTCTTAAAAAATGCCTAGACTGCTTTCTTTTACTTAATACTCATTTTTCAAAATTATGTTAGGTATTCAAGTGCAGTTGAATGTCTATATAAATATTAGAATATTCTTACCTGCATCTACCAAGAATCTTGCTGGAATTTTGGTATTTGAGTTAAAATTTCTGTCTCATCATGGAAAGCAGTGACAACTTTACTATATTGACACTTAAAATCTGTGAATGTAGTGTATTTCTACTTATATTTACATATTCTATGACTTCTTTCAATGTTATGTACTTTTCAGGATAAAAATTCTGAACATGCTTTAATAGATTTATGCCAGAATTTTTTTAACAATTTTAATGGTATTCAATTTTTATTTTTTAAATTAGAGATGTTGTGCATTTACAGAAAAAAAACATGCAGAAAATAAGAGTTCCCATATATGCCACCTGACACGCAGAGTTTTGCCTATTAATACCACATTAGTGTGGTAATTTTGTTATAGTTGATTAAACAATATTATTATAATTATGCTATTAACTGTAGTCTATAATTTACATTAAATTCGCTGTTTGTATTGTACAGTTCTATAGATTTAAGAACTTATTTAGTAACATATATACAACCTAAAATTTCCCCTTTGAACAACATTCACATATATTAACCTAGCAGGGTTAATTAATATTCACACTGTTGTGCTACGATCATGACCATGTATTACTAAAAGTTTTCCATCACCCCAAACAGAAAGTATGTTCCAATTAAACATTAACACCCCCATTCTCTACCCTCACTTCTTCCCCTGGTAACATGTATTCTAGTTTTAGACTCTATGAACTTGTTCATTCTAGTTACATTTCAATGAGATCATATAATGTTTGTTCTTTCTGTCTGGCTTCTTTCACTCCATGTGATGAAATCAAGGTTCAACTATATTGTTCCATATATCAGAACATCATTCCTTTTTCCTGCTGAGAATATTCCATTTGACTCATATTTAATTTCATTTATTCATCTGTGATGGACACAGGTTGCTTCCATCTTTTGGCAATTCTTAATAATGTAACTATCAACTTTGTGTGCAATATCTGTTTGACTACCTGCTTCCACTTCTTTGGGTATATAGCTAGAAGTGAGATTCGTGAGTCATATGGTAATTTTACATTTAACTTTCCTGAGAACTACCAAAGAGTTTTCCACTGCAACTGTACCATTGTACATTCTCACCAACGATGAATCTGTGTTTCTATTTTTCTACATCCTCTCCAACATTTGTTTTTTACCATTTATTTAATAGTAGGCATTCTAATGGGTGGACAATGCCAACTCATTATGGATGAGCTGGCAAATGCTCATTTCATGGGCTTATTGGCCACTTGGATATCGTCTTAGGAGAAATATGTATTCAAGTCTTTTGACCACTTTTTAATTAGATTTTCTTTTTGTTGCTGAATTGCAGGATTTCTATATATATTCTGGATATTAAACCCTTAACAGGAGCATCATTTCCAAATATTTTCTCCCATTTTGTGGCTGTCTTTTAATGAAAAAATGCTTTTATGCACAAATGTTTTTGTTGATGTCCCATTTATCTATTTTTTCTTTTGTTGCTCTTGCTTTTGGTGTAAAGACTAAGAAATCATTGTGTAATAAAAGCTCCTGAATGAAACTAGGAATTTTTGACAAAGATAATAATGTCATCTGCAAACAGGAACACTTTATTTTCTTTCTTTCAGATCTAGATGCTTTTTTATTTCCTTCTCTTGCTTTAGTACTCTGGATAGAACTCCCAATACTGTGTTGAATCAGAATTGTGAAAATGGGTACTCTTGCCTTATTCTTAGTCTTACTGGGAAAGTAGTCTTTTTTCCCCAATATTAAGCATGTTAATTTTTTAATCGATATTTCTAATCAAATTGAGGGAGTCCCTCTATTTTTATTAGTCTATGTACTTTTGTCATAAACATGATTAATTTTGTTAAATGACTTTTTTAATTTTGTGTTAAGCATCCTTGCCCATTTCCTGTCAAGTTGTTTTATCCATTTTAGAGAGTGAGGTGTTTAAATCTTCCAACAAGAATTGTGGATTTATCTCTTTTTTTTCCTCTCAATTTTCTCCATTTTTGCTTCACATATTTTACAGCTATGTCATATTCTTGATTCTGAATATTAAGATTATCTCTTCTTGATGGTTTGACGCTTTTGCCATTATGTGAATCCATCTCTGTCTTTGAATATTTTCTTTTTTATGAATTCTACTTTATTTTACATTGAAATAGGCAGCTCTGCCTTCATTTGCTTGATATTTTGCATGATACATCTTTTTCTATCCTTCAACCTATATCATTATATTTGAAGTGAGTCAGCATGGAATTGTGTCATGTGTTTTAAATCATAGTCAGTCTGTCTTTTCAATGGTGTATTTATGCCATTTATACATAATGCAATCATTGAAATATCAGGGCTTAATCATGCCATTTTTATTTTTTCTCTTTTCTTTGTTCTTTCTGTTATCATTTTTATGCCTTCTGTGGGTTATTTAAACATTATTAAAAACCTAATTTCATATATCTATAGTGTTTTAAGTATATCCTTCTGCATATCATTTTAGTAATTGTTTTAAACATTGCATTGCATATAAATAATTAACATTGTATATAGATAATTAACACAATCTACTATTGTCACTTTTTCCAGTTTGAGTGAAGTGTATAAGTGTTTTTTCCCTTTGAATCCCTCGACCCTCCCCAATTTACAAAGTAATTTCCTTAAATGCTTCTTCAATCTAAATTTCTTACCAATTCAGAGAGGATTATTATTTTTGCTTCAAATATCAAACATAATTTAAAATCCTCAGGATGTTTGCCTGAACACATTTTGCTTTCCATGTTCTTTCTTCCTTCTAGATATTCCAAAGTTCTATCTTTTATTGTTTTATTTTTTGTTTAGAGGATGTATTTTAGATATTCCTTTTAGGTAGATCTGTTAGTGGCAAATCCTTTTAGTTTTTCTTCTTCTTCTATCTGATTTTCATCTTCATAACTGAATGCTATTTTGGCTGGGTAATGGATTCTTGATGATATCTTTTCTTTTTGCACTTAAAAAGTAGCATGCCTCTTTACACTGTCCTCCATAGTTTCTGGTGAGAAATCTGCTGTTGTTCAAGAACTTTACTCCAGTATATAAGGCACCATTTTCTCTGACTATTTTTAAATTGTTTTCTTTGTCAACAATTTTCATAAGTTTAATTATAAAATGGCTTAGCAAAAATGGATTATCTTTCTATGTGTGCCTTGATCACTTTTTTAAAATTTGTAGATTGTCTCTTGACAAATTTGGGAAATTTTCAAGCATTATTCTTTCAGCACTTTTCAGGTCCTCCCTCTTTCCCCTCTGCTCCTAGGCACTAATGACATCAATGTTAACCATATTTTAACATTTCCACGCCTCTCTGAGGCTCTATTCACTTGGTTTTCACTTAATTTCTCTCTGGCATTCAGATTGGGTAATTTTTACGTTTCAAATTTCTAGTTAACTTATTATTTCCTCTGTCCCCTATATTCTACTGTTGAATCAATCTAATGAACTTTTTATTTCTGTCATTGTATTTCTTAGTTCTAAAAGTTTCACTTAAATTTTCTTATATCTTCTATTGCTCTGCTTAGAATTTCTTACATTTTACTTAAGTTGTCTCATTTTTCATTGTTCTCCAATGTATTTCTAATTATTCATTGAGGTAATTTTATATGGCTGCTTTAAAGTCTTTGTCAGATAAAATGCTAATATCTCTCTCATCTCAGTTTTGGCAACCTTTGATTTTCTTATTGTGTTGTTTGATTTTTTCCTGTTTGTTTATATGCAACTGATTTTCATTTGACACCTGGACAGTTTTAGATTATGTTCTGAGATTCTGTATTTATTTATTATTTATTTATTCTGTATCCATTACTGCAGAATGGAGTCTCCATTGATACATGAAGTAGGGAGCTCCTTGTTAATGTTGGGTTGAAGTTGAAGTTCTGGTTCCTCACTTGTTCTTCATTGACATTGTGGTGGTGTTGGCCTCATTACCATTGGGCATTGGTGAGAGTCATGACTCTCTGCTAGGCCTCCTCAGATGCCAACTCAATGGGAGGTGGACTTCATTACTTCCAGTGCTGGTGGAATTCCATGTTCCTTGTGTGGTCTCCACTGACCACGTGGTCCCTGCTTACAGAGATAAAGGTCCTGACTCCTGTAAGGTCTTCTATGACACCACCATGTCTAATGACGGTGGAAGTCTAGACTCTCCATTTGGCTTTGCTGGTGTGGTTGAGGATGGGGCCAAGTTTTGTTGTGGTCATTGGCTGGAGAAAAGTGGTCAGTGCCTAAAATTTGCTTGCCTTGTTTTCCTGATGCTTCTTTGGTTAGAGAGAGCAGTCTTTTCTTCATTCTGTTTTGGTCCGTACCTGTTGTCATTTCCAGATTGCTGTTTTCTTACATCTAAGTCTGGGATATATGAGGCATAAAAGACGTTCATGGAATTCACTTCCATGCTATTCCTCTGGTCCCAATGTGCCTTGTTAGTTCACTTTCTTTTCTGAATCTCTCAGACTCCTCTTATAATTGATTTATGTATAAAGTGTCCAAGGTTTTCAGTTGAACTTGTCTGAAGCAGTAAGGAAAAATATGCTCTGTATTTGTGGAAGCAGAAGTCACAATACTATATTTTAGTCTTAAAGAGCAATTTGCCATACTCACTTAAAATACTAAAAATAAATAAATAAATAATTAACTAAAATCTAATATACATCCTTCAGTCTAATGATAATCCTTCAATGGAAGCAAAGATGAATTAAACAGTTCCATTTTCTGTCATTTCTTTATAGCACTATACAATCTCTATTGATTTAATTGACATCAGTAGTATCAATGCCAAACATGCCTAAAATAACTATACTGACAATAAATGAAAAACTGTATGAAGTAAAGGTAATCATGTATTTCAAAAATTGAAATATTTAAATTTAAAAAATAGTATTGCCCATAAGATTTATTCGCCTACCTTACAATTTAGAGAGTTGAAATGTCTCATTGCATGTTACAATTTTGTTGTCATGTATTCATAGTGTGAACATCTAATTATCAATGCCATGACTTAAATAGAATTGTTTCATGGCAACACGGCATTTGATAATTTGCCTTCAGGAATAGAGCTGCTCAAAAGATGCTTTTCATGATTAGAATGAAATATTTAGGCAAGCAATTTAAAATAATTATACAATCATGACTACTTTCTCTAGCACTTCATGTTAAATGATCAGCTTGTAGAGCTTGCAATTGGGTCCATGGCTGAGATGAAGAAATTACCCTGGTTTCAGTCTTACTACAAACTAAAAGAAAAGACAGTTTGCCTGTGTTCTAATTTGCTAGCTGCCGGAATGCAATATACCAGAAATGGAATGGATTTTAAAAAGAGGAATTTAATGAGTTGCTAGGTTACAGTTCTAAGGCCAAGAAAATGTCCCAATTACAACAAGTCTATAGAAATGTCCAATCAAAGGCACCCAGGGAAAGATACCTTGGTTCAAGAAGGCCAATGAAGTTCAGGGTTTCTTTCTCAAGTGAGAAGGCCACATGGTGAGCACAGTCAGAGTTTCTCTCTCATCTGGAAAGGCACATGGTGAACATGGTCAGGATTCCTCTCTCATCAGGAAGGACACATGGTGAACACGGCATCATCTGCTAGCTTCTTCTCCCCTGGCTTCTGGTTTCATGAAGCTCCCTGGAAGGCATTTCCCTTGTTCATCTCCAAAGGTCGCTGGCTCATGGACTCTCTGCTTCGTGGTGCTGCAGCATTCTCTGCTCTCTCTGAATCTCCCATTCTCCAAAATGTTTCCTCTTTTATAGGACTCCAGTAAACCAATCAAGACCCACCCAAATGGGTGGAGACATGATGTCACCTAATCCAGTTTAACAACCACTCTTGACTAAATCACATCATCCAGGGAGATGATCTGATTACAGTTTCAAACATAACAGTATTGAATAGGGATTATCCTACCTTTATGAAGTGGGATTTTGATTAAAACATGGCTTTCCTAGGGGGCATACATCCTTTCAAACCAGCACAGCCTGTAACTGATTTTCATAAATATTGGGGGAAAAAAAGAAAAAAACCTGCACATTTTGAAGGTATAAGTCGTGTGCTATATTTATGTAATTAAATCACTGGGTGCTGTATACATCTAACATTTATTAAAAGCAAAGAGACAAACAATTGTTCTTGGTCCATTTCAATGCTGCAATCATGCATATATTAAAATATGAAAAACTGAATTAAAATAAAGATAAAAACATATTCCTGTAAAGTTTATAACATTTTAAAAATTACCCTGAAACTACATGAATAAGTATACTATTGTGTTAATTAAAAATGTTTTTAGGCAGCGGTTAATATTATTTATAATTTTCAGTTACTTTATGGCATTTCCTTAAACAGTATTTCTTTGAGAACACCATCTATAATTTTGACTATTGCTTTAGGTGATGTGTTAAAGAAGGGCATTGTACTAAAAAAGAGGAGATAAGAAGATACCCAGATACTGAATAAAAGAATGCGGAGCTTTCAACATAATGTCTGCTACAGAGTAAAATATCAAAAATACCAGTTTTGTATTTGTTTTCAGAGAGAACAGAATGGGAGGATTTTGGAGAGAGTTCTTATGCTTCTCTCTTCAAAAAACCATAAAAGAAAAAAATAACAATAATCATAGTTTACTTTGACCTAAAATATAATATTCTATAAATTTTATTTATTTTAAATTTGTTTAAAGAGAAGCAAATAATATTTTAGTATAACCAACAGTCCTTGTTATGCTTCTTTGCTCTAAGTCTTCATGCAAAAATCATGTAATTACCTTTAATTTTTTTTCTTTTTTTTTGCGTGGGCAGGCACCGGGAACAGAAGCCGGGTCTCCAGGTGGCAGGCAAGAAGTCTGCCTGCTGAGCCACCGTGGCCCACCCTAGAATGTGTTTTTAAAAATTGTTTTACACCATCTAAAAATCATACCACCAAATTCATTAAATTTTTGAAACCACAGATCAAGTGAGGATTTATATAAACATGTGATTCAGTTCCTGTCATTGATAGACTTTAAATTTCACAAGGGAAACACAAGATATGTAAATGTAAACCACATGTGATTTTCACTATTTTATTTCCTCACATTTGCATATCAAAGATGCCAGCATAACTTTTCAAATCTGTGAAAGAAAAGTTCTAGCAGTTCATAATATTGCCTCAATAAAACAAGATGCTGAATGAGTATATTCTACACATTTTAGCTGAATAGATCAAATAGACATATCGTAATGTTTGCTGATATATCATAATGCTAACTTGACAAATATATTTCCAAAACCAAAATTTAATTCTCCTACATTTTGAGGAATAATATGTTATCAATATGAATTTTCTTGTAAAGCCTGTGAAGACAAAATTAAACATTTTATTCCTTATCTTAATTTAGAACACAATTTTGTGTTTCTGAAAAACTGAAAAGTAATTTTAGTCAATTACCATGTGCTTTTTGTATAATTGTAATCATGCCAAATTATGTAATTATAAAATATTACAAGTATCAGCAATCATATACTGACAGCTTATAATTATATAATTTACTCTGTGGACGTATAGATTATGATACCTAAAGAAGTCAAAATGTGTCTAATATGATTATTAGCTCCTTCCTAGAATTATGAATTGAATTGAATTATTGCATATATATATAGGAATATCGAGCGCTTTCTGAACTGTGCAATTATGAACCCTAGAGGAAAAAAAAGAAAACTTTGAATAAATAATTACTACTTAAAATGCTCTGAAATACCTATTATATTAAGTAAATTATCAATTTTCTATATTATTATTAAACTAAAGTTTATTTGTTGAACTTCTTCAGTTTCTTATGCCCATAAAATAATTTTAAATTGTTATATATTCAAGCATTCATATATGTGAATTTTTAGACCATCCATATTCCAATAAAAAAAATCAAAAAGGGATATAACATGATGCATAAACAACTATTGACTTAGAAATCATTTCATCTATATTCATCTAATCTATTACTTAATGCATTTTAAACTTGGCTTTAATAGTGAATTGGAATATGAGTTTTTGAAGCCTTAAGGAAAACAGGAAACCTGGAAGGCCTTAATAAAATGATGGTTATATTTCATTACAAAGAAATTAAAAGTTGTGTTTCTGTCTCCACTTTCAACATGGCGAGGTAAGTTCAATACAATCTCCTTCTTCCACTGATTACAACTAAAATCACTCAACAAAACATCAAACCCAGTGACTTAAGAACTCTGAAAAGAAAGTAAAGGAGACAAACTGTGGAGGGATTGAAAACTTGAAGAAGTCATTCTCAAGGGGATGAAATTCAAATTTGTTTCCTGTTTTAGTTAATTAATTAATTATTATTCATTTATGTCCTGCAACTTTCACCAGCAGTTGCATGGCAGAGCAGTGAACACATGGCTACATGTCTGACAGAAATCTTATGTTTATTGGTCAGCCAGAAAATTGTCAAAAAGGTGCCCTTGTAGGTCAGAGAATGTGCAAGTGGAAGGAATGTCAGAAGCAAGAGAGCTAAGGAAAGAGATATCTTAATTCTGTGAATCAACCCTCATAAAAGTAGGGCTCAGCCCTGGCCTGCTCATGTGTATAAAATACCAAAATTTGCATGGCAAAACTTTGAGAAATGAACTTCATTTAAAGCATAAACCATTTTTTAGATTAAATAATGAGCAGCCCATGCAAAGGGCAAACGCAAAGCAGCACACGAAAGGCTTTGAAAACAGAACTGAAATTAGAGCTACTACCGTCAGAGGTGAGACAGAAATTTTGATGTAATACTCACCAGGTTGGTTACCTGCTATACAACGAAAGCAAATTTTTCAAGAGGATTATAATAAGACTTAACATCTAAAAATATATTATTCAAAATCACAGTTCAAAAGTACTCAACCTACAATGAACAAGGAAAATTTTACCAAACCACAAGAAAAGAAGATCAATAGGTGCCAACATCAAGATGTCCCAAACATTGGAAATATCAAAGATTATAAAACAGCTGTTAGAACTAAAACAAATATAAATGGAAATACTTGTGAGAAATGAAAATATAGTAGTCCTCGAAAGCAAAATAGAAAGTATATAAAAATAATAACAAATTTTAGAACCAAAAATTAAATTATATGGACCCAGTTGCACAACAGATGTAACAGAGAAAAGGTTCCGTGCATCTGGAGATATATGATTAAAATTATCTAATTGAAAAAAAAAAAGAAAAAAATACTTAAAAAAATGGATGGAGGAGAAAAAAAATGGATAGAGCCTCATGTGGAACTATATCAAAAGTTCTAACATTCAATTAATCTAAATCTCAGTATGAGACAAGAATTATGGATTAGTACAGAAAATAGAATTTGTTCTAGAGTAAAAAGCCACAGTGGGAATGACATTAATTGAGAGGCTCAAGAAGCTCAGAGAAGCCCAAACATGATAAAACTCAAAGAAAACCATGCTTAGACACATGATAATCAAACTATTGAAGACAAGGCAAATTTCAAAATCTTAAAAATAGAAAAATATTTTGAATTAAGTGGATTAAGTGAAAATGAAAACACAGGATATGAAAATAGATGGGATATGGCCAATCCAGTGCTCAAAGGAAAATTTATGGCATTTAATTGTTATATGAGTAAAGAAGAATGGTCTCAAATTAATTATTTAAATTTTTATATTAGGAAAAGGAGACCAAAGTAAATGAAAAATAAACAGAAGAAAGGAAACAGTAAAAATAAGAGTGAAAATTAAGAAAACTGAAAAATAGAGAACAAATCTATTTAAAAGGATAATCCTCTAGCCAGACTGATACAAAATTAAAATATAAGAAATGAAAGAGTGTATATCATTACAAACACTGCAAACATTAAAAGGACAAAGAGGAAGCACTATGAAATACTTGTGTCAATATATTCTAAATTTTAAATGACATGGTTTAATTCTTTTAAAGACGTGTGTTCACTCAGAGAGCCAGTGAAAGAGTGTGTGAATGAATTATCTTATCTCTATCAAAGGAATCAAATTCATAGCTAAAGCCTTTCAATAATCAAAGTTCTGACCCAGATGGCTTCAACAGTGAATTCTACAATATACTTAAGAAGGAAAGAGTAACAATTATAAGAAAAACTCTTCCAGTAAAGAGGAGAGAAAGGAAGAATTCAAGACTCATTTTGTGAGACCAATAATACCTTGATATCAAAACAAAGACAAGACTACAGATGAAATGAAGTATAAATTGAATTTCTCATGAACATTGATGCAAAAATCAATAAACAATATAGCAAATGGCATTCAGTAATATATGAAAATGTAACATATCAAGATGAAATGGGAATTATTCTGGGAATGCAAGGCTGACTCAAATTTTGAAACGTCACACTAAAGAAAATAGCATAAGCAACTCAGAAAGTTCAAATCAACGTACGATAAAAACTCTCAGAAAAAATAAGTATAAAAGGGAACTTTCCTCATGTTATAAAAAGCATCTAAAATAAAATCTACAAAATGAAAGATGGAATGTTTTCTCCCTAGAATTGGAAACAAAGTTAGAAATCCACTCTCACTGCCCTCTATACAGCATTACACTAAAAGTCTTAAGGCATGTAATATGCAAGAAAACAAAGGTGTCCGTGTTGTTAAGGAACAAATAGAATTGTCTCTATTTGCAGACATGATTGTCTATGTAGGTACTCTAAAATAACCAATTTGAAAAACATTTAGGGGGGTGCAAGGTAGTTCAATGGTAGAATTCTCGCTT